>CABPRJ010001920.1:628588-708027 GCA_902439185.1 Cinara cedri
TTTTTTTTTTTTTTTTTTTTTTTTTTTTAATTGATAATCCATTATCAAGAAGATGATTAATAAAATTTTTAATATTTTGTACCTAGCGTATAGAACTCTAAAAGTGTTTAATGACCGTTTACTGGTCTCCCGGTCTTTTTTCCTTTTTTTTTTTTCTAATTATTTTTAATAACAACATACAACTCTATATACTGTAATATTATATTATTACGTTTAATTTCGTTATTATTATTATTACTTTTTTTTTTTTTTTAATATTAAAGACAAAAATTAAATTATGTACGCGTCATTCGATAGAGATTTGTCTTGTTTTTTTTTTATTTTATTTAATCTTGATATAAACATAAAAGGACTTTTCGTATATGATAATAATATTATAATAATTTTTTTTTTTTTTATGTAATTTTGTTCATTACGATCTTTTTTTTTTTGAAAAAAAAAAAATAAAAAACGAAAACTATTATGTTATGTACGTATATGAAAAAATAAAATCGTTTGTCGTTTTTAATCGCGCGTTTCTTCGATCACGGACCTTAATTTATTACCTATACCTATTGAAACCCAATCGTAAACAACCGCTGGTGGCGCGCCCTGGAACGGACCCAGTGAAGAACGCAATCGTCAATAAACCGTAAAATCGTCTTCTCTCTGTCTGTTTTTTAGAATCCGGTTTTTAAATCGCCGCGATTCCCATCGTCGAATTGGGTGGAGAACTCGATTTTACGGTTTATTCGCGGTTCTTGTTCGTGTTGAATTCGTTTCGTAACCGTACACAGCTTGTGCCGTCCGCCCGTCGGATATCATTTCGAGTCGTGTACGGGTCGTCTAAGCGCCGGTGTCTGAGGCAATCGGTCGACCGGATGGACGAAAGAAAAACCCGCGCGGACGCGCGTAAATCCGGGCCCCGGGCGTGTTGTGTTACGGGTCTCGTCGAAACTCCGCGGACGGGGCCCCGGAGGAACGCGCGGTGTCACAGACGGCCGCCGCAGAGCGTACGGCGCGTGTATAGAGAGCGGCGCGAAGTGAAACGGAAAGTAAAAATTTATATCGAAAACCGCGAGCAATTAGTTTCGGAGAGCTGGGCGCCCCCCGACAATAATATCATCGTGCCGTTAATTAATTAGCGAATTCGTAACGTTCGCGGCGCGTCCCGTCTGCCGCGCCGCGCGCCGGTGGCGAGTTCGTTTAACCGTACGGTGCGTTTTGCCCGCACGTTCGCCCATGCGTACTGCACGCGGGTGTTGTACGCGCGCGATAATAATTCAAACGTGAAAATATCGTTTAATAGGCGCGGATTATTATTTCTGGATTTTTTTTTTTTTTTTATTATTTTCTTTCTCTATATCTCGTTTGGTCGTTTTTTATTTCTGTTCGGAATAACGACCCGGATTCGGACGGCGAGAAACGGATCCGCACGTACGGGACAGTATGTCCGGAGGTGAACGATGCGGTGCGGCGCGCGCGGTACCTAAACGACGTCCGAGAAAAGAAAAAATGAAATTTTAAAAAAAAAAATGTTTTTAATCGCTCGTGCCGGTCGACCCGTATGGGATAAGCTTTCCCGGGATAACGGAGACGGGTACAGCCGCCGTTGCTGGCGATTGTATGCACGGGCGTGACCTTGCGCTTGCACCACCTTGAGTTTTTGCGGGGTGCGACCCTATCGTTTTGTACCCCCGCTAATCGAAAACCAAACCCCGATTTGTCGTGATAACCGCGTAGTGTTTTATTTCGCGTGCAGTTTGTTTTAATATGCGACCGGGCCGGGTTTCCGAACACGTCTCCAATCATGTTTCGTACAAGTGATACTCGCCGCTTATGCATGGACATTGTGATGCCGCGAAATAGATTAATGGTGATACTACGTGAATACGTGATCGCGAGAATTGTTGCTATACAATCAATAATCATTAGGGAACGGATTTATACGCACTTCGAAAACGGCAAAAAAGTATTTCAAAATATTGAAAAAAGTAAAAGTGGTACAGTGGTTTCAGTGCCACCTTTAATCGTTCTACTTTGGGGGAATTTCAAACCCCTCTAATCTTTATTGCTCTTTTTAATTTTTTTAAAGCTTTTTGACGTTTTTAAGCGCTTTTTATGGGTTATTTTTTAAATGCATATACATCCGTTCCTTAATGATCATGTATAGTCTTTTTGAGCCGTTTTACTTACGAGCGTTTTTATTAACATTTATTATTGAATACACTTCTTCTGGATTTTTTAAAATTTATTAGTTACTTTATAACTTAGGTACGTAAATGTCCGTTTTGCACCCCCTGAATTTTAGCGAATTACGTCTATGATTTAATATTTTAATGTATACCTGCGTAAAAAACGATAAACCATTGCTAAAGAAATAACGATTCTGAGCTGAGTTCAGTTGATAGTGATGTTTTTTCAACAGTATAATATCTTGTATAATGGTAAAATAATTAAATAGGCATTATATATTTTCTTCAATAATATTTGTTTAATATTGTACCGATTTTCCTACGTTTTTCCAGATTTTCCCAAGTTTTTTCCCGGTTTTTCACATTTGCTGGAAAACTTGGGAAAATCGAAAAATTACCTCCCTGAAAGTACCTTCCTAGTCGGATTTTCGTTCGGAAAAAGTTCTATCATTGTAAATCGAAACAAAATCGCTGGTATAAAAGTTGTCCACAAAAAAAAAAAACCATAATATTTTACCAATATATTTCGTACATTTTCCCATTTTTCCTCCGTTTTTTTTTTTCGGTTTTTCACATTTGACGATAAAACTCTTGGGGAAATCGATAAATGATCTCCCAAGATTTCTGATAGAAAAATTACGCACAGATGAAAAAAATAAACATCTTTGTAAATCCATGGGCTTTTTCGCTCCACTCAAAATCTAAAATACGGTTACTATATTGTGGATTTAGAAAAAAAATCTATTATAAATTAACCGTTTTCGAAATTTTGTATAGGATTTTAGATTCATTGGATCATTAACCAACCGATGACGCGCAAAGTGGATTGGATTTTTTAAAAATAATTATGCCCGAAGAAGCCATTGTATAGACTCATATAGACCCAATGCATAGACATTATTTATACGTAATTTATATCCGGTAGAGATACTATCTATGGATAGAATTGTTAGACTAAACAGAAATACTTGACAATTTGACTGCAGGAGGTTCATTATAAGTAGTATAAGTGGTCAAAAAAAAATAAAAATTTAGTGTAATGTAGTAATTGTTATTATTTTTTTTTTAATTTTAATATTAAATTTTGACGAAAATCGTAAATATGTATGACCTATCAAAACATACAGTATAGCCGAACTTCGCTCTGAATTATTTTTCGTTAGAAACGGTTTATGGTTGCTTACAGATAAAAATGAAATACCTTTATGTATCCTACCTTCCCGACTTCCCACCTACAACAATAACGCACCCGTCCCCAGTACAACATTTTTCCCGGGCATTTTGGTAGAAACCCGGGTGGACGTTTATATTTTATTTTTTTTTTCGTTCAATACTGACACGGGCACAGAACAGCTATAAAATAACAGCAGTAAAATGTTTACTTTTATTTTTTGTATTTGATATTCAATCAAAATATAATAGACTTATCATTATTTATGTATCAAGCTATGTTTACCTCACAACTAAACTGACCATAATGCATATGTATCAAGTAAAAAAGGCTATCCTAAGATAATGGGGACGGGTGCGGCCACTGTTATAGGTGAGGAGTTGGGAAATTAGTAGAGGGGAAATTTAATGTATATCTGTAAACAACGATAAACCATTGCTAACAAAAATGATTCTGAACAGAGTTTGATTAATATTGTTGCTTTGTCAACAATATATGTGTCATATTATAGTAAAATAATTACATATGCATTATTTATTTTCTTTAATAATATTTGTTTAATAAAGTACCTATTTCCCATGTTTTACTCCGGTTTATCCCATTTATTGGAAAAACTGGGAAAATCAAAAAATGACCTCCCAGTTAGATCTCATTTCAGAAAAAAACTACAGTTGAAAATCGGAGCAAAATTACTTGTAGAAAATTTGTCTACAGGATAAAAATTAAAAAGCAAATATAATATTTGGTCATTCTTAAGGGTTTCGCGGCGTCCCGGGACGTTGTTTGTTAACCGAGCGTCGTGTGACGGGGATGGAACTTTCGAACCGCGAACCTGCAGACTCAGCATAGGGCCGAAACGTACAGGATTTTTGTAGAAAAAAAAGGAACACAATATTAACGCACGTCGATAAACGTTAATTTATTAAAATAAAAAAAGAAAAAACAGTTATATTCTAGATATTATGTGTACAAAAATACAATCAATTAAAAACTATGTTATTTGAGACGAGTACCGGCCAATTGGGTTTTCATGTTATTTCAAAAACAAATAATACGCTGATCATGGCAGACGTTTTTATCCGGTCATCCTATCAACTGCCCTCGGGGACTAAGCCTTCGAGGTGACTCCTGGCTCGGCTACTCAGTCATAATAAATTTGACCACAGACATAAAAAAAAAAAAAAAAAATTACATATTACAACCGTGTAGATTTGGTCGTATACTCTTGACAACAGTAATACGGTAACTAAAAACTAATCGCACCGACGACCTACGCCCGTCCGGTTAGGTTATTCGCCGCACGCGTAATACCGGCAAGCGCCCGACCGTTAGTCACAGTTTTTATAATTTTTTAGTTAATTATTTTATCTACTTAACTCCTTTGAATATCCCAAACAAACCGTCATCTAAAGTTGAAGAAACTATAAATGCGGTCAATGAAAAGGCTACAATAGAAACAGAAAAAAAGGGAACTGCAGTTGTCAAACCAAAAACATCATCTTTCTAACAAAACTCGCCTTCTGCTTTATAATTCATTAATTTTAAACCTATTTCCTTTTTTCTTCTTTCTCTATTATTAGCGCCCTGAAACTAACAACTAAGCGTGATGGATATTTCTTTACTGTTAGTTTCAGGAAACTTGATAGTAAGTTTTTCTAAATTAAAAATATATTATTCATAAAATAAGACAGTCATAATTTATATATTATGATTCTAAGAGCTTTGTCCACCTACTTGAAATATTGCACTTAGTGCACACACCGAATGACAATAACGCGTGTTCTATCTCCAAAACATGTTCATGTTACCAGTGGCGTACCGATAGAGTGGCATGGCGGTCATTGAGCCACGGGTCCATGACATTTAAGGGCCTCAAATCAGGGCCCAAGGCATTATATTTCAGTGGGTGGATAGCTTGGTGGACAAAAAAACAGACGATGACCATTGTTTTGCTTATAATATGAGTGGATGGACTGAAACAGACTCCAAACTGTGTAAATTGGGACCTAACTCAAATCGTGGCGCAGGACTAGCAATTATTGGTGGTTTTTTGTTTTACTTATCAGCCTTTATAGGAATCGGAATCTATAAGCTTTTGCTAAAAGACTTAATTGTTGATAAAATATTTCGAATAAATATTGTATACCTACTGTATAATATATGGTGCGTTCGTGTAGCATGCTTAGACGCTTACGGCGCTTGTGCCAACGCTCACGCTTATAAACGGTTCGTTTAGACATATAGCTAAATAGCGCTGCTAGGTGGATCTCAAGACGAACGCAAATATAAACATATTGATTGTACGATCATCGAAGTTATCAGCAGTTAATTGTTATCAATAAGTACTATAATTATAATGACTAACGATATTATTTTAAAAATTGTTAAAATGTTAGTTACTTAAAACATTTTTATTCCTATACGTTTATATAAATCGTAGTCTAAACAGCCTGGTCGTATTCTACAAAGAATAACAATTGCTAGGTGAAATAATAATTAGGTGAAAATATAGACAAACAGTTACCACTGTTTCGGTGTATCTATTATCATTAGATTAGCATTTGAGCGTTTGCCGGCTTACCTCGACGGGATAAACGTTTGTGAACGCCGATCGACGACGTAGCACTCAGATTTAGTGACGTAATGGTTGTAGTCTGAGCGCTATCAAACGCCAAACCAAACGGTGCGGTGACGCTGATAACAAATTACAGTTAATATTATAGTATTAATGAACCGTGAACTATAGAGAAAAAGTTCATGTACTACAAATGCAATTAGAACTGTTGTTGCGATCATCACCATCGGATTATGATGCATATCGAGTTCTTTTTAAAAGAAATTCGATTTTTAAGATAAAAAATTGTATTGAAGTAGCATTTTATTTCGTAGTAGAACAATAAAGTAAATATTTCCACTATATTTCGTATACATAAACATATATATACTTAATACATTATTCACGTATACAATTCAAATTAATTTTAGTTCAAAAAATATTTCCAAATGAGTCTAGCCACTTCTGAAATATTAATAAACAAATTTCAAATGTTATCTTATTACTCTCATAATAAAAAAATCAATTATTTCAGCTAAGAATGTTAAGTTGCACGCATTGTCTTTTTTAAGATAAGCGAGCCGTACATTTGATTATATAAAATCGACGAATCCCAATAAAAGTGCTTTAGTTAATAATAAAACATTTTTTAAAATTGAATATAGATAAAAATTGTTCATAGGTAATTAAGAATATATGCTATTTTGATACAAATACATAGCCATATGTGACGTTGTTTAAATGAAAATTTATAAATGTATTTACATTATGCGTAGCAACCATACTATTATTATTATTAGTTGTTAAAACATATTTTCATAAATCAATAACTGAAAAAAATATTTATTTTTATTCATTCGTATTATTTTCCATTCGATTCCGTAAACAAAAAATATAAACGCATTAGTAAGAGTATCGCGATCAAGGCAATAATTTGATTGTGTTATTATTAGCTGTTATAGTTTTATATTGATAAAATCAAATATTTACAATTTGGAATTATGTTTCGGTTCGAAGTGTCGGTTCTAAATTTGTGTTTAACCAACAGTTTTCCTACGTGACCCCCAAACAATGAAATTCGTCCAAGGCGTTATTTCAACCAAAAATGCTCAGTTTAATGAATCCAAAAACTATAAGCAGACCTGCAATTTTCGGTTCACTAGTGAAGCCAAAATTCAATTCGTGTCGTTTGAATATTAAAAAACGTCTAAAGGATTTACAGGTGAGCGATAGTAGAAATAAATCGGAATGCGATATTATTAATATTGTTTCGGCCCGGAGGACACGTGAATCCGGTGTTCTTAATAATACATCAAAGAATCGAGCTCGAAAGAAAGCATTGAAACCAAAGCCGATTACTATTCCGATGGAGAAAAAAATCGTTGGCTCCGAAACGGAACTAAAATCGGCACCATATCCAAAAAAGTACGATGTAAAAGAAAACGAAAAACCGATTCGCCGACAACATCACGGACTGTTCCAAATAAATCAAATAGCGACGGACACAAAACCATGCCAAGGAAAAACGTTGAACAATTACGGAAAACAGAAGACGATAAAACGTCGAGTAATGGTAATTCACGATAAAGGTGATAAAGGCGAACTGTCGGCCGACCCGTGTACTAAGACAACAAAACTGTCAAAACCAAACGATTGTAGTTCGACCGACGGACAGAAAAAAGTACTGTACAAATGTGTTGCAGACGGAGTACCGCCACCGAACGATTTTGAAAAGACCATTAACCCGGTTAGCACGCGTAATAAGAACTCACAAGAATCGGCTGGATCGGCTACACAGAAACCGAAACGGCCTTGCAGCGAAAAAAGAACAATTCAACAGCAAATGCTACATCGGGAATTAATAATTATTAAATAACGTTTAATGTTAAAATGACACGAGTTGAAATTTGGGTTCACTAGTTTACCGAAAATTGCAGGTCTTCTTACAGTTTCGGATTCAATCAATTGGGCGTTTTTGGTTGAATTAACGACGAATTCCATTTAATGAACGCTTAAGAATTTCCGTGTGAGCGAATGGTGGAAACAAAGCGGAACGGGATAGTAGAACGGGTGTAGGAACATTGGTTTATCTAAGAGAACACACGAATCCGGTGTTCTTAATAGTACAACAAAGAATCGAGCTCGAGAAAAAGTATTAAAACCTGAGCAGATTACTATTCCGAATGCGAAAAAAATCGTTCGCCCCCGAATCGGAACTAAAATCGGCACGATTTCCAAAAAAAAAAAAAAGGTTCTCCGGCAATATCGCGGACTACTATAAATAAATCAAATAGCGATAAAACGATGAAACGATGCCAAGGAAAAACGGCGAACAATTACGGAAAACAGAAGACGGGAAAACGTCGAGTAATTATAATTCACGACTAGATGAATTCTGAAATCGAGATAAAGTTAGCGCGTGCAATAACAACAAAAACTCGCGAGAATCAACTGAAAACAAACGGTAACTTGGTGGCAGACAAACAATCAGGTGAATGTTTCTCGTGAAATGGCCTAATTGGATTTTTTCGAAAATATAATTTTTTTTAAATAATCTCAATACGTTCTACGGTTGTTTTGTATTTGTTTACCAGCGAAATTAGAATGTCCGATTCTGATGCGGTAAAATTAGCGGACCGATTAAGCGCCGTTTTGGAATCGATAATAAAACAATAATAATAATAATATACGACGCATAATGTATATAATGTTATACGAATGTCGAGTAATAGCAATAATGTCATGCAATCTATACAGTTTAAAACTGAGAATAATTAGCGATAACAGTTTACTAAAATAAATTAAAAATGTGATTTGGGCTCGCCCATTGGTGATAACGTGAAATATGATGATGACATATTTCACCAACTATAGCCGTACCAATTATTTAAGACGAAAATTTTGAAAATATTGCACATTTCGTCATTAGTCTGATTGGATTCGTTGGTTTAGTCGATTAACTAATCGTACACTAACCGCCTACTGTACAACTTCAAAATTTGATCACTGATTTGCTAATACCTTTGGACAAATATAATTCTATATTTTTTATCTTGATTTAATCAAAATTAATTACTTTTTAAAATTGTTTCACTTGCTTAATTTCGAATTATCAATTGTAAATATTTAAACCGTATATGAATCAGTCTTGAGAAACCGGATTTTTTGTGCGAAAAAAAAAATTTGACATTGAAAGGTTATATTGGCCGTGTTTTTTTTTTTTTTTTTGCTATTTAAACCATATACATTGCAGTATATTCAGTGGTATGGAGTAGAATTGTCTCTATTAATATAACAATGGAAAATAATAGAAGAACTTACTTATTCCATAACTTTGTACCTAACATTATAAAATACTACTACAATTGTTTGCAACATTATCTGTTACTTTTGCTACACACTAGAACGAAAATTGTTGACGTTAAAGGTCTTAAAAGTCAATCTCGAGATTAAAAACCTACTTACGGCCTATTATGTCCCAAGGTAGACTAAATAGATTGACAATGTAATATATATATTTTTTTTAAATTGTATTTATTAAGATAACGAGCTGGAGTCCAATTTACAAAAGTTCCATAACCCGGTTTTCGTCCCGGCCGCTCAACCTGTAATTTAGTTTTTAGTAACTTTATATACAAATCATGAGAAGCAGGGTCCCAGGTAGATGTAGATATACAGACTTTAAAAAAGCGTTTGATACTGTGAACCATCGTGTCTTCATTAAGATTCTCGACAAATCTGGTTTCGGTGAGTCACTGTTAACCTGGTATAAACATCATTATTCTGTTCCCAATTAAATGGTTTTGTACAAATCGGGGTCCTTGATACATTTTAGTTGGTTGTAGATGTTTAAAGGTTCTTCGCTAAGTCTACTTAAAACGTATTTTGATTGTTCTTCATTAAATTACTGACATTCTAATAGTAGATGTTGATGGTGATTTCAGTACTGCAAATGGTGCATGGTTCAGGTTGTTTTTTCCATAAGATGTTTATGAGTAAGCCAAGTGTGTCCTATTCTTAAGCGCCTCAGTATGTTATCCTATTTTCTGGTTAAATTTAGTGGAATAATCCAACTATTTTTGGTATGTCTTAATTTCCTTAATTTGTTGTCCCTCAGTAAGTGTAGTAAGTTGGTTATGGTATTTTTGGCTTCTCTTTTGAGATCATCTTTGGAAAACAGTAGAATAGTTTCAATGGTTTGGTGGTCACTCATTGCTATGTTTTTTTATTTAAAAATGTTATTTTATTAAAATTACAATATATTTCTCTATTACTCTATATACACTCAGTTTTTTAGTGAATAATAGATATGTTTATTATATTTATTAACAAAACTGCAATAAATATACATAACATTTAACAAAAAATGATATAATTAAAACTAAAAATAAATATCTCAACAAAATTTTTTTTTTTTCAAATAGCTTTTATTTAGTATAATATAATAAATATTTAAAATAATATTACAATAACTTGTAGTTTAAGAACAGTCTACAATTAATTTATTACTGAAATTAACAAGACTACTCTAAAATGTATTCACTGTAATAATATATTTTATAAACAATATTTTTCAAATCTATATAGACAATTTACTGCATAATGATTTTCAAAATTTTCAATATTTATTAATGAAACCAAAAAAAAATTGTTCACTTTGTAAGTAAAAAAAAAAAAAAAAAAAAAGGATGTTAACATAAATTCAACTGAACATATTAATCTGCTAAAATTAATGCACAAAATTAATTTTAATCTAATCATTATTCATTACAATTTTTTTAATAAATCAAACACTAAATTACATAATAAAATGTTAATAATTTTGAAATCTTAAAATTATACAGACTAATGAAAATCGAATATGTTTTAATATGAGTTTTATCCACTTCATTTTTTAATAGGCTAGTAGATCAATATATTTAAATAACATGTATTCCTTTGAGATTTTTATATCATATGGATTAAACTCAATATTAATTAAAACTATGTATACATACATACATACTATAAAAACAAACCAAAGATTGTGACTTTAATAATTCTTTATGCGTGTTAGAAAACATTAATGTTTATTGCCATTAACTCCTGTGTTATAATTTAAGACAAAAAAAAAATTTATAATGTTATAATAAAAATAAAATATTTAATTTTTTTTTTTATTAACAACGAGTAACTTTACTATTATATGAAAAATAAACCAATGAAATAATCATGGTTAACAATTTAATGTACTTAAATTAGATACTCAAATAAAAATAATTTCATTAATTTTTAGTTTTTATATTACACTGAAGCAATGTAACATTGGCAAATTAAATTTTAACACATACTTTTATAAAAAAAAAAAACCAGTCTAGAGATTGTGGTAAAATAATTATATATTACATGGATAGTCAATAAAAAAAGCTACATCATAAATTATAACACATTCTTAAATTGTGCAAGTCTATATTTGTAATCCCTAGTTCATTAATGTTACTTGTTTAAATAAATGTAGTTTCAGGGGAAAAAGTTTTATTTCATTATTTAAATAATTTAAGTACACTAAATTGTTCATTATTGTATTGGAAAACTATTTATTAAATAACGCAGTGTGTACAGCATCTATATCGTATGTGATATATGCTGAAGGTTTAAATATATCAGCACTGCGTGACGGCATTCTACGATTAGCGCTAAGAAAAAAAAAAAAATAAACTTTACATTAATTTGTTTCCACAATTATGATTAAAAACATATTGTGATTAGAAAATGTAAGCACAAGGGCAATTTTTTTTTTGTAGTAATATAAATTACCCAGATAATATTGATCCAGTGCTAGTACTAGGATTCCTCACCATGTCACATTTCATAGGTCTTCCGTCGAGCTGTCTATTATGATATACATCTACTGCCTGGATAGCATCAGCGCGACGCTCATATATAACTTCTGCAACACCTGGCCGAACTACTCTAGATTCAAATAAATCGCCAATGTCAGCAAAAAGTTCCTAGAAAAAAAAGTTAAAAATTTAAATATAGAAAACAGTTTGAAAATAACTTTGCAATATATACTCTTATATCTTCAGATGTAACAGATGGTTCTAAATTAGATATAACAATTTTATGACCAACTGGACACACACGTTTAGCTGCAATAGCTGCCATTTGATGAGAATCTAATCTTGAACGTAGTGTTTCACTTATTCCTCTATGATTTCTATAAAAAAAATCAACATTATTTTCTCAATTAAGCTATTGCTTAATATTAAAGTTTAATTTAATTTAATGCTATTTCAAAATAAATAAAACTGAATTTAGCTAATATTAATAATAATATTACCTAGTTGTTGGTACATTCGGACAGTTTATTATTAGTTATATTTAAAAGAATTAATATATTATTTTTAATTAACAATAACTTTAATATTTTACCTTCCATTTCGATCTGATAAATCATCATGATATTCATCAGCACGATTGAAAATCGTGTTTCCCAAATTTCTTCTCATTAACTAAAATATTAACCATATATTTCAATTCATTCAGAAATGATAATTAAAATCATAAAATTGAATTCAATTTACTGGGCTTGGTGAATATCTGTTAGGTTCTTCCCAATCCATTGCATCTTCAAAGTCCATTGCTGCCATTGGTCTATGATATGGTTTATCATTAACTCTCATGGTCCTTATAGGACGATCTGATGGTCGTCGTATAGTCTGTGAATTTGATACCGGGTTTCTTGGCATCCTTGCATCACGTCTCAATGGCCTAACATCCTCAATAGATCTATCGCCTATTAATCAATAAAATGTGTTTAAGCACATAGTCAATAACAAAAGCAAATAGAAATTAAATATAGTAAATAAATATGTAAAAAAAATATTTATATTTAAAAATAAAAAATGAATTAATTAATAAATGAGTTGCTTGGAGTATTATAAGTGTATTATACGACTGGTTTCAAATTAAAAATTCATTATTAGGTAAATCACAGTCAAAATGTATAATACGACTCACATTTACATTTTTACATTTCGACTGTGATATACCTGATGATGAATTTTTAATTTGAAACTGGTCGTATATTACACTTATCATAATATTCCAAGCGATACAACACATTTATTAATTTATTTACGAGTATTAACCATTTTAATAATTTTGCTTTTACTTTATTATTTTATTAAATGGAAATTGTTATACTTCTAAACGTATTCACATCTGAATTGAATGTGTTACTACTAGTACGTCTTCTGTCTAGATCATTGAAACGCCCTTGATTTACGGGCCGTCTATCTCGATATTGATCAGTATAATGTTGATGGACTCTTTCATCTAATATTGACTTGACAGTAAGAATACCGCGGCGATCAATTTTTACACGACTTAAATTATTCGATTGTCCTCTTAACATACCAACATCACGAATAGTCTAATAAAAACATATTATAATCAATCAAAATGTATGTTATATCCTAGTTTAACCTTAGGTTTTAATAACCAGGAGAAGATTGCAAAGTACTATCTTTTGAAAGGGAAACTTAGAAACAATTGTATTAGATGGGATGGTCTTAAAGGCTGAACCCAAGAAAAATAAAGAAGAAGGAAGGTTTTAATATGGTATTCTCGATTGTATTACACAATTCAACGAGAAAACACTAGAAATTACAAAACGTTCATATTTTTAAACATAAAAATTTGTTTCTAGATATTAATTTATTAGTAGCTTCAAACATAATATTAATATATTGATATATAATATAGATAATATATTTAGAAACAATTCTAGTTATACTACTGCTTAGACTGTAAGGTTAAGTTTAAATAATTAGGCAAACCATAATTAATTATAGTGTAAAACCAAACAAATAACTATAAATCTAAATTCTAAATGAAACTACAGTTATTTTTAAATTAATTGTAGTTACTATTGATAAAGTATAGTGTTGAATAGTTTTCAACCAAACATGATGACAAAATGTATTTAAAATTAGAAATCAGGACGCATCATATAGAAAAGATGCCAAACACATTTTAAATGTAAGCTTGCACATATCCTGCCTAAACATTAATTGTTCAGAGCCAACAATATACATAAAAAAAAAATTCATCCTAAATTGCTTTTTTTTGTATTTATTTATTAAAATTACCTAATGTTGAGCATGATTATTCATACAATTATTTCCATTTTAATCTATTGATTGTTCATTAATTTATCTCCAATTCAATTTTAAATTCCCAAACACATTACCTTTTCATTGTTTCTCTATTTTTTTATTCCAATCCATAACTCATCAAAGTCAAAACTTATGATACCTATCATCAAATAATGACTCCTTTTAATCTTAATTAACAATCACCTGGGGTAATATAATACCCCATTTACTAAATTTATTTTTTAAAATTACTAATTGTATATCTTTGTATATTTTAAATATATATATATATACCGTTATATTGCTAAAGTTTGGACAGTGATGTAACTGTGGACTTTAAATGTTTTTTTCAATAGTTTTGTTAACACATAAAAAAAAAATTTTTTTTTTAAATACATTTCTTTCCATGTATTCAAATAAATAATCTTTATAATAAGGTTGATAAATTGATAAGAAAATATATGTATATGAAAGTTTATTTGATTCAAAGAAAACAAATATTTGTCATAAAATGTGGCTACTTTGTGAAAAGCAAGTGTGCACTCTTATTACTTTAGTCCATATCATTCACAGTTGACGTTAGAACATTAAAAATTAAAAATAAATATTTAAGTACACAAGTTATTGATTTTTAATTAAATTTTTTATTTATTGTTTCAAGTTTGAATATAACAATGGGAATTACGAAAATATGTAATTGCGAGAGGAAATATGATACGCATGATAAGATCACGTGGGGATTAATATTGTATTTTAAGTTTAAATCATTTTGAAATAGGTGATTTTATTATGGCAACTAAGCGAATGAAAAAGATTTTATGTTGGCCAAATAAAAAAAAATTAAAATGTCAAGTTTAAAATTAATTTTATGAGACGCCAACATAATAGTAAAAGAATGTTCATATTTCCAGGTATTGAAGATAGAGACAATATAGAACGTCATGACAAATGAGGAGTAACTTCAGACAGCTATATATATTAATTTTAAGTTAGCAAAATCAATATTTTTAAAAAAAGTTTTTCTTATATTGTATTAGAAGTATCAACACCTAAAAACTGGCATAAGAATAATGAATGTTATTAAAGAATTTTTTATGAATGAAATAGCTTAAAAATCGTTCAAATTTATGCCATATGATGTTATATATATTATAATTATGACAAATAATAATCTTGAATGTACCTATATATTATGCCAAGTTTTCAGAACATTTTTAAAAATATTTTACACATAATTTCATATCAAAATTATTTTTACATTAAAAATTAAACATATTTAGTATGTCTAGGGTATTGAGCTACTCGGCGGCAACTATCAAATGGTGAATTATAATTCAGTTTTATTTGTATGTTTTTTTTATCTTTTATTCTTCTCCCTATTTCATTTCCATCCATTCATTCCATTCATATCATTAGCCTGTATCAATATTTATTTTATACCAATTATTTTTATTCGAATATCATACATTTTACCATCAAAATGCTTTGGAATAATGGATAAATCTGAATAAAAGGATGTACACAAATTATTTATTCCCAATTACTTACATTGTGTCCTGAAGAATGTAAACGGCGTTCCTGTATTTTCTCACGGGCATCCTTTTGTTTTGTTAATTTTTGTCTAGCATCTACCATTGGTGTAGGTTTATGTAATGCCTTTTGCAAAAGTTTTAAACGAGCATCAACTACAGTATTTTTGACTACTCTACTATTATTATTTGCCAACATTTTCCTGTTGTTGACTCGACCACTTCTAGGTTGATTTTTTACGACTTTTAATCGCTTTACTTTTGCTGCTTTATTGGCTGCGGCCAGGCGCAATCGATTACGAGGACCCGATTGCAAAGCTCTTGAACGTCTGAAATTACAATTTTACTAAATCCATCACAAATTCGTTTTGAATAAAACACATATTATAGGTAGGTATTATTTTAAACTTTCAATCACTTATTTAGTGGGATTGGTTTAATCACAGCACAACAAAAAGTTACACATATAAGTAGGTATTTATAATTTACCCTCCACGGTCTCGGCCATTTTGGGGTTTCTTTCCTCTTACGAACTTCATGTTATTTTCTTGTCACTGTAATAAAACACCAACGACCAATTGATTTGAAACACGAACTAAGTGTCTAATCAAGAATATTAATGTCAGCCAACTATATGAACTGCAAACGCCAAACGGGTGATGATAAAACTAGAAGTTGATGACTTATAAATATTTAAGTAAATTAATCAAAATCAAATAGTTAGTCCGGTGATTGGAACATACACGGACAAAAATTTATGTGAAACGAATTAACATATTCGCTGAATAAAATCGAAGAAGGGTCTCTTACTCGCGACTTGTGAGGGATAAAATGTTGATAGAAAACAAACAAGACGGACAGACGGTACATCAGTGTGGCCAATACAATTGGTTATAATTTTACGCGAATTTAAGATAATAAATGATATTATTTATATATTTTAGTGAAGTACAATATCAGAAAATAACAAAACCCTATACAAATATTATATATTATATTTTGCTAGATTACTTATTAAAAATTACACAGAATATAAAAAAATTAATTTCGCAGAATATGAGCATAACGATTATGACATATTCCGAAGTTGGTGTCGCTTAAATAATTATTGTAACCGTGGTTGCAACCATAATGAAAAGTATAATCTTTTATCATGGTTGCAACATAGATATTAGAAACAACAATCGTCTTTTAATTTCTACATAATCATAATTACTAATTTTTGTTAACGTCAAAGGTGAAAGATTAAAATAGTAAATTCCTAAAACCTACTATAAATATTAACAATATATCTTAAAAAATTAAAATTGTATAGTACCTATGTGAAATTTCTCTCAAGAAATTTCCAATCGATCGTTTTCCCTCCTAGAAATCTTTAGTCTTTATTTTTGTTTGATGAAATAATTTCCATAGCTAAAACAAAAATATTAATAGGTACTAATTAAATTATATAACATAACTGAAACAACTCACAATATACTGCATGCGATGAAGTGCATTTATAGTTTAAATTTGGGTTAAATGTCGAATATAAATGCATAAAAAAGCACTTCATCAGTAAAAAAAACCCACAGGATTTTTGGTATTTACAGTCAGAAAATAGGAAATTATTAAAAATTTGATAACGCTTAAATAGGTATGATACACAGAGAGTTTGGTTGTTGAATCATTTACATTTAATCTATTTTGTGGCTGCATCGAGATAGAATATAAACAATACAATATTATTATATACAGATTAGTGTTCACTGCTGTTAGTACCTAAATCTATCTTGATGGGTAGTTGTTCGAAAAATGAAAAGATAATTCTGAAATAATGGTATTGGTATTATTTATTTTTTTGTACAATATTAAGTTGCAAGAACAATAACAACAACGTTGAGAAAAACAATAGTATAAACAATAGATAAATAAATAGTATACATTACTTCGATTGATTATAGTACCTATACTACTTGCTGGGTAAGGTTTATAGTTAGTTATAGTATTATCTATAAATCTTGCTTGCTAAATACCTAATTTACATAAAGTACGCATACTCTTTATTATTCATGTATACCACAGTATATACGAGTAATAAAGTAACTTTAAAGCATAGAACTTATACTTATAAACGGAACATCCATATCCATTGACTTAATATTGTATAAAGTCAGTGTCCGTATCATTTCCTGTAGGACGGTGCAGATGTGCATTCATAATAAAAATAATTATTTCTATCATTCATTGGTACAGTCAAGAGAAGTAAATTTAACGCTCAGAATCGTTTTTCGTTAGCAATGGTTAATCGGTGCGTAGAGATATATGATATACCTACATTACATTTTCCCTCTACCTTCCCAAAATCCCAACTTCTCACTTAAAACGTTGGCCACCTATCGTGCGAAGTAAATCCGTATCTTTTTTTTTTATACATTTAACTAAATAAATAAAACTAGTCTGTATAATTACTTTTTTTCCTCCGTTAAAATCGATATGGTCTTAAAAAGTTAAAAACAGTTGATTGCTAGATTCATATTGATGGTTGTCGGATTATACCGTAGTCCATAATTGGTAATCACACCATCTTAAACCGTGATATAAAAGTACATTCTTTATCACGATGAACAACAATGATAATTGATAACATGAAAAATGGTTTTATTAGTTTTTATTTTTATTATCATAAATTTGGTAAATGTATTATGTAAATACCTATAAAAAAAAATGTACTAGTAATTATACTTAGTATAAGTTTTTCTTTGCCTACTGCTTAGTACATTTTATAAATTTACAATATATTATAAATTCTACATCGCCAAATTGGTTCTGAGTTATTAAATATGTGCTTGAAACTGTAACAAAGATGTACTATGATTAACAAAACGCAAAAAAAATTATATTATTATGATCAACCTAATAAAGTTTGAATTAAATTTCTGAACAGATTCTTATACAACAGATGAAATGAAATGTTTGTAGATTGTTCCTTAAACTCACTTCTTGGGCATATTATCATTATTATTCAGGTGACTGACAAGATTGGCGAAGAATCTCATTTGAAAAAGATTTAAAGTTATACAGTTTGCATACAAAAAGTAACATGATAATTACCTTAAAATTTAATTCCAAGGTATAGAATTTAATTTGTTAAATAATTTTTTTCTTTATTATAATATTTGTGTAACACATGCAATTTGTTTTAGCATAACAAGTTAAAAACATTACAACAAAAAGTTGAAATTGAACAAAAATTGCATTTTCAAAAAATTTTAGAATGCTTAAGTCATTTGGGAATGGCAGTTGGGTAAAGTATTAATTTTATTTTAATAAGTTTTAATTATTTACTATTTATATAACAGTTTACTTGGTTGAAAGCTTTAAATTATTTACACTGATAAATACATTAGATGAAAACTAAATTAAATTATATATTTATTTTATTTAAATTCAAGAATTTAAACCACTAAACATTTTAATGAATCATTATGATGTTGCCATATTATGTGATTTTGCAAAGTTTATGTTGATCAGTACACAAGTATTAGTTCAAGTATCGCTTAAAGAAACACCTCTTGATATGGCACCTGAAGTTTTAATTCCTCTATTATACCTACAACGGTTCCAACATACAATCACAAAACAATATGGTATAAATATATGATCAATAAAATAGATAGTGTTTAGGGAAAAATAATGTATATATATTTGTTTTTATTAATTAATTAAAGAAATTAAACAATTTAGGTCTTAGAAATGTGTAGCATATCATTGTGGAAAACTAATATTTTACTTACAATTTTTGTTGCCTTTAGTCCAATTGATGAAAGATCAGATCTGTTTGCGAGAACTTTTTGGAGCATCCATTCAAAAAAGAAATCTATCAGAAAGATTAAGAAGGTCTGGTCTATTAGAACATGAATTACAACTGATTCTTCTACCAATCACGACGAGTATAGAAAACATGTAATAATTCCTTTTAATTATAAATTATATATTCAAATTGTAATATGCAATGATTATGTTTTAATTTTTGAGTAGAACTAAAGAAGACCTACATTCTAATCACACTAACTTATGTCTTGAAACTTGTAAGAAGTTAGATGTTGGCTCTGATCAAACTATATGAATAATAATACCAACACCAATGATTTTAAGAGTATTAATTGGATTGTATTTTTATGCAAAATGTATTTGAGGTAAAATTTGAATTTTTATTATGTAACTACCTGTGCTTTTGACTATACTCTTGTTGTTTTGATTTTTAATCTCAATTACAAACATTAAATTGTAGTCTAATTGAAAGATGCAAAATATCAGTTTAAAAACAACCCATCTTATATCACTTAGGTCGTTCTTCCCTAGAACCAAAGATTAAAAAAATTATATAATTATAGTTTTATAATATTAAACATAATATTTTCTTTTAGATAGAATTACAAATGCTAAGCTTCATAAATTACTTAGAAATAATAAAGATTCATCAGTGAGAGAAGAAATGTGTCCAAATATTCTTACCATCAAATTCTTACTAATGACATGACATTTTTAAAAGATTGTCCATATCCTAATGTTATCCAGGCATATAATAATTGAGTTTTATTACATGTTTCTGTTTGGAAATATAATGTGATTCAAGTTTTATCATTTTAATATTAAATACATTATTTAACTTAAATACCTGACATTGAATATCAATTATAATTGTTTTGATGATTGTTGTACAATTTAATATGCAAGTGATGTTCATCATTTTTTTATGTGTCAGTTATTGTTCTATAACTTTGTAAGTGTCTAATTCTTTATTTGTCCAAGAATATAATATTATAGTATGCCAATAATTTATTTGATAAAAACTAATTTTTAAATTGTTTTCAAAATTATAACTGTTTGGAAAATAAAAAAAATATTTAGTCAATTAATGAAAACATTTTTAATTAATATTATATTTTAATGAATAAAGAGGGAATATAAAACAATTACGTAAAATTATTATATATTTTTTTTGAATACAAATATAATTCAATAATGAACTAATAAAAATAAATTGTTAAATTCTATAAAATGATTCAAATTTTAGATTTTGAGTAGAGTGAGAAATGTATTAGTTTTACAATGATGTTTCTTTTTTTTACTGTACTTTAGAGAGGTCATTTTTTGAAATTCTCATTAATATTCAAAATAATGAGGAAAACCTTGGTCTTTAAGTTAAAAAGATTGAAAGATTAAAAATGGTTTTTATTTATTTTTTTATTATTATTAACTTTTTATTATTTTAATCTTTTTTAAACAATTTAAACAATCATTATTGACACATTGTTGTAACCATTTTACAATAATATGATATTAACCATGTATTGTATTGTTGACAAAGGAACACTGTTAACTGTACTCCGCTCAGAATCATTTTTTCATTACCAATGGTTTATCGTTGCTTACAGATATACATTAAATTTCTGTCTGTATCCCATCTTCCCAACTTCCCACCTCCAACAGTGGCTGCACCCATGTGCAAAGTATGTCTGTTCTTTTTAGATATTGTATTTATTAATTCGTAATTATTGTTAAATAGTTTTGCTATTCAGTTGAATTTTATCAATAAAAGTAATCCTGGAAGTTCAATACAATAATTGTATTAGTCATGTTTGAAATTGATATGTATCCATTATATAATTTCTCTGATTATTATTAAGGAATAGTACAATGTTCATAATGACTAACAACAAAAATAAAATAGCTTTCTGAAATCTTTAACAATAATCTTATGCAGTGGTGGATTTATGGGGTGGGGTCCAGGGGAGTCTGAACCCCCCTCAAACACCAAAATAATTTCAATACAATTTTGTCCAAAAGAGGGGGCATCTATTAATACAGATACCTTTTAAATACATATGACTTTTCCAGACCCTTCTTAGAAAAATATTAAAAATCCACTACTGATCTTATGGCTTTGATTATTTATACATATTTATATATTTCATATATTTATAAACTTTATTTATCAAAATTTATTAAAAATGACTATTTTTATTTTAGATTGCTATTTATACAACAGAACTGGTGAAGGAAACACAGTTTTACAATGTGGAAACAGAACATTAAGATTAAACATATTATTTACATTTATTAGGTCTGTGTAACATTTTAAGTGTTCTAAAATATTACTTTTTGTTATTTATAAAATTCAAAAATGTAGGTGTATACATTTGTATTGCAATTAAAATATATTATTGATTATAAAAAACAAAAATAAATATGAGGCGAATTCTTCTTGAAGATAAAATCTGATTTGCATTAATGTGCAAACATAATCACAAGGAAATTATGAAAAAAAATTTTAAAGAAGAAATTTTGCTTTAGAAAAAATATTTTTTTTTGCACTTAAAAATGAAAATAAAATAATAGTAGGTATTATAAATATTATATTTATCTCAATTTTTATTTGACATGGATGTATAAAATTATAAAGGGTGTCCCACAAAAATTTGCCACTTAAAATAACTTTTGTTCTACTCAATATTTTAAATTTTTTTTTAATTAATAGTAAAAGCATACTAAAGCACACCCTAAAGTTAATATATTTAAAAAACAAACTTTTGGTGTGGGAAATTAAAATAAAAAATTTTTAATTTCACTGTAATTTTTTTACATAAATTCAAAATAGATTTTTGGAAAATTTTTGGTGGTTGAAACTTATAGGTTTAGGTATGGTCTTTTATTTTCTACAATTTTTTGAATTATTGGCAAATTTGAATATTATTGTGGTTTATAATAATAAACTATAACTATTTATTATAATCTATTATAATATTTAATCAATAATAAAATAATAAAGTAAAAACAAAATTATTAAAATGGTTAATACACGTAAATAAATATATAAAAATAAAATAACAAATTAATGAATGTATCGCCTAGAGTATTATGATAAATGTATTATACAAATTAAAAATCCATCATCAGGTATATTACAGTCAATTTGAGTCGCGTTTTACATTTTGACTGTGATATACCTAATAATGAATTTTTAATTTGAAATTGGTCGTATAATACACTTATTATAATACTCCAGGCAACGCATTGATTCATTTATTATTTTATTTGTATGTATACATTTTTCATTTATTATATTTATTTACTTTATTTAATCAATATTTAGTAATATTTCTACATGATATTAACTCATGTAAAATAAAATCCTTGTCATTTGATGAGCTGTGACTTCTAATTAAATATTGTAATAGATTATAAACCACAATAATATTAACATTTGCGAAAATTTCAATAAATTGAAGAAAATAGAAGTTTCAACCACTAAAATTTTACTTTAAAAATAGGTATTTTTAATTTTTTTTAAAATATTATAGTATAAAATTTTAAATGTTTTTTTAAGTTCCCCACTTCAAAAAAATAAAATTATATATTAACTGTATTGTAGAAACATACTAATTATTAAAGAAATACAAATATTCAATAGAACAAAAGTTATTTCAAGTGGCAGATCATCTTGGGACATCTGTAAGTCTGCATACATATGCCTATGATATATATATGGATGTATATGTTTTTATACAAGCAATGAGCTAGCATCTTAAAGCGGTATTTACTGAACTACGTAATCTGTTGTGTTGTGTGGATATTATGATTTATAATGCACACTATAAATGTTGAGCTCTGCCTAGCTTTGGATTATTGATCAATATCGTGTTTAAAACTTTCAGTGGCCAATCAGAGTACGATAAATGGCACAAGCCACGGCAGATGACATAACTTTGATACCTCCTTCACAAATAAAAAAAAAAACAGCAGTTAATAAACAAATAAAATGATACTCTAATATTCTTAAGTATCTATACACAGTGAATAGTTTACTTAGTATAACACATATGTATGCCATTCAAATTATATAAAAAGAATAGTAACAAAAAATATAAAATTCTAGAAAATTAAATACAAACTTTTGTAAAGAAATGTATAATATATAATTAACATTGTTACAAACTATTTAACAAAAAAAAAAAAATCTAACGATTAACATTCAAAAATAAAATGATAAGTAGGTAATTAATTTGCATTTGAATGAACTAAAACTTTAAAAATAAATTGTTCACAATTAAGATAAGAAAGAAATAATATTTTTAGTTTTATTCCGGACAAAAATACTTAATTCGTTCCACAATAATCAAATAGAACATACAATAATATATGGCACACTGTATACATTTGAATAGAAACCTAGAATTATTTAATTAAAAACATATCTAGTTAATCATTTAAATAGTTTATTTGGTTTTGATGCATTTAAAATCCATACAAAAACATTATAACATAACATAACTCTATTATATTTTGCTATAATGAAAAGGTATAGCTATCTACACTTGAAAATGTACTTGTGGTAATCCACGAGTATGCCCTCGTTATTTTAACAACTTTATTTACGAAATGTTCAATCGATGTTAATATTCGCGCTTTTGTAATATGATATTTTATGGCATTTGAATTTTAAAATGTGTATAAGTGATACTTGAAAAATGGGACCCGAATATGTTTTTTTGGAATTAAAACAATTAATTCATATTTGATAGACAGAAGATTGAGATAGTAAGCAATACAACTAAGTATTTGAGTGGAGGCAGAGGAGCCATTGTATACTGCAATAATTTAGTGTCAGAAACAACCAGGTATACTTTTTTTTTGAGATTTCAATTATATTTTTACTCATAGTATTACAAAGCAATACAGGAATAATAATTAACAACAAGTATGAATATAATTGAAATTGAATATATAACTGTGATCATAAAATGAATCATAAACAGTTATATATAAAAATAATTTTTCTTAATTGATCATTCTGAGTAACTCACTATAGCTCATTTCATACAAAATCTAGACATTACACAAATGAATTTCATTGTTTTGTTTAAACTTATAAATATTTACTAAATGCAATGGCTTCACCGGCTTTACTATTTGTTTGAAGTGGAATGCATGGGATGCAGTGAAGGATACAAGAGGGGTGATGTCATGGCGGTCACTCCCCTTTGGGTCGTTTTTTTTTGTAATTCTTGTATTATATAATAATTGTTTACATAATATATACTTTTTTTAATAAAATCCACCTCCTTTGAACAACCCTAGGATCCGGCACTGCCTATTATCGCAAAATCATGGTATATATTTTGCATTTTTATCAACATATATTTTCATTAAAATTTGAACTTAAAGCGCTTACAAAACAAATTACTACAATACGTTGAACATTTTTCATATAATTGAAAAATTTCCAGACTGATTTGAAAATCGTACAATGTGTTGAAAGGGCTGTATATAACACTAGGTACTTGTACCTATAATTTTTATAATAAATATTTTATCAATTCCGAGCACTGGCCGGTACGATTTGTCTGTTACATATCGGTTCAAATTGTAATTTAATAATAACAGAGACATTAGTATTGGGAAAACAGTGGGACACTTTGTATAACTGCTATAAATAACTGATAAAATAAAAAGTTCGACGGGGGTCTGTGGCCCCCTAGTTACAGCACATCACTGCGATTAGCTCAACGAGATTTTCTCAGTAGCCAATTGTAGATGGTTCTGCCAAAACGTAACGGTCATAGTGCATTTGTTGAATGTATCAGCTTTGAAGCTCCGAAGCTTTGTGATTCCGCGGTCCTTACTCATTTTTCGTCGGGCTTCGGTTGCGACTTGCGAGTGTTAAGCTTGTCTGCGTATAGTGTAATATTTTATTGTGTAGTGTTTCTTTTTCCTGGGGTGTCGTTCGAGTTCGTAATTTTTTTCCGTTTCTCTATAGCCAATATTTTATTAAAATATCGTCGTTAATATTATCGTGTTGGTGTACTGGTGTTCCTCGTCAAGGCTCAAGATTGAAAAGTTTCGGTGTTAAATATACAGCGCCATTAGAGACTGTAACAGTAAGTTCTCAAATTGTTTCACATCTCAACGTCTACTCTAGAAGGCTCCGGTAAGATAAGGAATACACAAATTTCAAAACAGGAAGTTCGCTTTCACGTAGGATTTGGTTCGCTTTAATAACAGAGAGCGCCATTGTGGTGTTGCGATAGTCATGATAGCGTTCACTGTAGACAGAAAACCCATTTTTTCCCCTTCTAAATTTGAACATATACTTCATGAAATACGACTATACGAGTATAACAACACAACACTAAATAACGAAATCGAACAATTAAAATAAATAGTAGGTAGCAACATAGTATCTGCCAGCAGTGACGACACAAACAATTTTGATTCGGGACAGCACAATTTTTTTCAACCCACTTAGGTACCTTGGAATAATGATACCGAAACGGAGTTTTCGACATTAATTTCGTTATTTTATTATACTTATACGTTATCATTGGTATCCGGACATTTTCCCTTCGACTATTGTCGGTGTAACAGGACATTTTCCTCGTACATTTTTTGATGCAGACATTTTCATTTGGAAATTATAAAATTGTATTATTTATTATTTAAATTAATATAAATTTTTTTTTTATTATTACTTTATATTTATATTTTTTACTATTTGGATATTTAAAATTTTAATTCAATGTTCACAATTTTGGATATTACTGTTTCATTATGACCTCTGAATGCAATGTTTTACCCAGCTAAAACTATCAAAACTTTAATAATAACTCTTAAGAATTTCTCTATGATGTTTGGTATGAAGTAGTTTGAATCTCATCTGATATTTTTGGAATATAATCCATGACTTATATCAGCTTGTAGATAACTCATGCATAAACCTACTACTAATAAGTTATCATAGTGGTATATGCATAAGTTTCTAAGTTTCTTTTCAAATGTTTCCATTTATATTTTAACCCTTAAATAGATTCACCAAATTTTTGTCTATGACAGTTGTTCCAAAAAATTTCAGTCAAGCTATCACTGGTAAGTGCAGTCCTGTAAGTTTTTTAGTTAACCGTTGTATCGATAGGTATTTTGTTCTTTTAATAAATCTGTAGGATTTTTGTCAGATTTAAACCTAAATTAATTTTTAACAATTTATTTCCTATTATTTTTTTGAATATTTAGCTAAATTATTTTCCGATAATTATTTTTAACCCTTCAATTTTTTTCATCTTCACATATTTTATAGATTAGTATACAATTAACAATTTTTTTTATTCTGTTTCAGATTTGGCATAATCAATAGTAAGTCCAAACTGCAGTTACAGATGAGGTGAGTTGATATTTATATTAAACGGTCAACGATTCATTCCCAAATCCTCACAGTACCTATTACTAAAATACAATTTATTTCAATATTGATAAACCCATAAAATATGAATCCTGGCTATTAATAATGAGCATAATTTATTATTTTTAATCTGAATTAATTCTTTAGCTAAATGGACTGACTAAATAAATTAATAACCGCTTTATACAAGGCTTTATATATCAAATGATATACATACAGCAATTGGTTTTTTTTATGGTATTTGTAAAATTAAATAATATATTAATAATTCAAAATTATGCTCAAACTTTATATTATAAGATAGAGTAAATAACATAACAAAATGTTGAGTATAAATTACAGAATATTTAATTTTTGCTTCCTTAAAAATGATTATAATGTTATTAGTAAGTTTCTAATCATTTTTATTTGTAAGTAGGTAAATACTTAAAATCTTATGTACTGAAGTAATACTTATATATTTATATACTTATATTATGTATATATATTTGTATGTATTTATATGCTTTTTATACTAAAATTCAGTATTAAAAAATAAAAATTATAATACCTACTTACTTTAAGGTATACCTATTAATTGATAGGTAGGTACTAAAATTCAAGTTCTCTACATTTTTTTTTTTTTTTGCAAATTTGTTTTTGTTTAGTTGGAATAAATATAATGTGATTCATTTTGAATACCTAAATTATTAAGATCTTTAAGTCAAAATAGCTCCATTTAAAAATACATAATAGTTACAACTTAAACAAATTAATTTACTATTAGGTAAATTGATTACACAATTTTAATTGGCTTAATATTTATAAAAAAAAAAAACATTATTTTTTGTAACTTATTATACAAATATAACGAGGTTATATATAAGATAAAAAGAAATTTGTATATAGTTTGATAGAATAGAAAAAAAATGATTTTTATTGTTACATAGTTTATTAGATTTACTAAATATGCATTATACGTAGTTATTAGACACAGGTTGAAAATAACCATTATATATATATTTTTAACATTAAAATCTTTTTTAAATAGATGTTTGTTTTTGAATTTAAAGGCATAGAATTATAACAGGTTGGTGCATATTTTTTACTGAAAATTTCTTAAAATAATTAAATAACTTTAGCATTAAATGATGCCAGATGATGCTTTTTTTATTATCATTAATATTTACCCAGTTATTTGAATTAC
This sequence comes from Cinara cedri, assembly GCA_902439185.1. Taxonomy (NCBI): domain Eukaryota; kingdom Metazoa; phylum Arthropoda; class Insecta; order Hemiptera; family Aphididae; genus Cinara; species Cinara cedri. Next base: position 656,562 of record CABPRJ010001920.1, read on the forward strand.
TTAAAATGATTTATATGATAATGTATGAAGATGAAATTCAGTTATTTAGTATTCAAGTATTAATTGGTAAAATTTAATTTGTATATTTATGTTTAATTTTACATTATTTAATTACCCTTGAACAAATCGATTTTTATGGCACGCATATATAAAGTGATTCATTAAGCATGCTCACTAATTTTTTTTGTTACATTTTGCATTTATTAAAATTTTAACTTTTGAATTTTTGAAGTGTAGTTAAAGTTGATTTTTTAAAGAAATTGATTATTCGTAGCATATTTAAAAAACATCATGTGACCAACTTTGATTTTTCAAACGAGAACCTTTGTATGTTAAAAATTCCATTGATATATTGATTATTGGTATAATTACATTTTTGTGTTGACATTTTTGATTTCTGTCAACCCGTTGACGAGATATTCCTTCACTTTTAAATTTTGGCAAGGGGGAGAGTAATGGACTAGTGTAAAACGCAGCTTACCGTACCGCTACACAAATGGTGCTTTTTTTTAGACAGTCATCCTTAGTATTGTATTTTAAGTTAATGCCCATGTTTTTTAGTATTTTAAAATAGAATAATTCAAATAATTTTCGTTCAAATTTCAATTACAATACGTCAATGTTTTTAGAAAAATCGTCTGTTTTACAATTTACATTAAAACATAATATGATGTATAGTTTCTCATTTGAAAAAAACAAAATCGATATCGCTACATGATACTCTTTTCATCTTCAATGTTAAGAAAAATCTAAGTATTCGAAAACATCAGATTTTAACCACACTTGACAATCATAATTGGATTATATTATACAAAATTTAACGATAAAAATGGGACGACTCATCTCGGGTGAGCATGCTTTATGAATCACTCTGTATAATAACAATAATAATATTGTGTGTGTAGACTTGCGCTCCATCACATAAAATAAGTTTAACGGGGTCTTTTATTATTATTTTAATAAAAGTAATACATTTTGAGCGAGTATACCTACCTATTGTTGAGTACCCATTGTATTTCGCAAGCGATTCGAGTCGAGTACTAAATTGTTAAAGTAAAAAAAAAAATTAATTAACTATAAACAAATGACCTATTTTTTAAAAAAAATAAAATAAAATTTCTTTTAGATTTTGTTTGTTAAACATTGAATCAAGTAATAGCTATAATATAATATAATACATACATAGGATCGGTTGGCGAGACGGTAGTATTTCTTCTGATTTTTTTTTCTTTCTAATATTTATACATATATATTTATACTCGTGATATAAACGATAATAATTAATATTGTGTTTGTAAAAGTGCGTTATCGATTACTTATAAACGACAAAACCTCACCCCCGAAACAAATACGTATATAGTGCGTACAAATTTACATCGTTAATTTACCGTATATACGGTTAACATTAATATTTTACTTAATATAAAGAGCAAATATAAATTTATTATAAAACTCGTAACAATATTTGGCCTAAAGGAAAAAAAAAATGTTTTTTATTTTTCTAAAATAACGTGATTCCGGTAAAGAATAAATAGAAAAAATAAACGGAATAAATAATATTAATGGGCGTCTAAAACGTGTACGTATATATCAATAATTATTCCCGGGAATAGGGTATTTGCACCATTTTTTTTTCCATGGACAAGATATGTGATTAATTAAAATAAACAAATTTTTTATAAACAATTTTCTGAAAAAGTTTTTTTTTAAATAATTTAACTTTAAAGTAACAATATTGTTTCGATTGTTAAAAACGATTTTTCAATGTACTGATTTTTCTACTATTTGAGTTACTGTCTTCAATTTGAATATTATTCGTTTCCAGGGAAAACAAATCCCTATTGCCCGTTTGCGCCGAAAAAAATCAATTTCTTTTTGCGGTCCCGGAATAAAAAAATTACATTTTTTCGGCAGCCCATTTGCTGATTTATAAGACACGACATTCGTTGTAGTAAAATTGTTTTGTGTCTGAAAATAACGTGACCGCAGTACGAAAAAGTATTCGCCGTGTTCGTAAAAAATCTACTTCTGTGCAATACTAAATCTTTGTCCGACGTTCATAAAACATTAGTAAACGACCGGTGTAGATTAGATTGTTTCTAAAAATTTTTTTTTTTTTCATTAATCAATGACGATAGTTATCTATTATAAATTATATCCACTTGCCACGAAATTAACGCGTTACGAACAGGTTGGGTAATTATGTAAATAAAGATAATACAATATCTGTAAAGAAAATTTAACATAATCGTATTATATTTTTGTTCTTTGTTTTTGTGCTCAATTGTCTTATAAAAAATTTATTTAATTATTTTTGGAGGTAATATTGTAAATTAAACAAATTGAACGTATAGAATATTACGCAATTGTCATTGGGGCAATATGAAATGAAATGATTATTAATCATTTTAAGAGTTTCAAATGTGAATTATTCACATATTTACAATTGTCTCATTTTCGTGTTTAAAACCAATGCACAATGTGAAATACGTTTATACCTTCATACTGTTATTTGTTATACTAAAAAAATATCGATTTTATAAACATAGATTATAGTTTCTAGAAAAAAAAAAAAACCGTGTACTATTGTAATAAATTTTAATATTGAAATATGTACAATTAGCGTTCAATTATTTTTACCAGTCACATTATAGCACACAAAATCGTACTTTTAAACAATCACATCGCTTTGATAAATATAATAATATTACAATTATATTATATACCTACATAGATAGGTAGAAAGGTACATACACATACGTATATTATACCGATAATCAATAGTTATATTGTGTTCGTATATAGTACGTTATTTATTTCGTCCGTATTGCATTATTTTTCTCGATTCGTAGGTTTTCGCAGTTGTTTTTAATAACACATTGTATGTGATAAGATAAGACAATATATTATAATATGGAAATTAACGCAATTTAAGTAATAATATATTGCCAGAGTACAGGTAAAATGTTTAATTTTTGTTGACCGAGATGAAACCACTTGATGAAGATATGAGTAAACACACTTTATTAGTACGTACACTCTTCAATATAAATATAATATACAAGGTAAATCACTAAGTTTACACCATTTTTTGGTTGAATTTTGCAGATATTCAATTTTTAATTTTTGGAAATTTAAGTGTAGTTAAAAAGCCGATATTTTCGAATATTTAGATTTTTCACAACATTTTAGGGATACCCGGTGGCCGGATACCAACTTTGGTTTTTCAAACGAGAATCTATATTAAACATTTCATAAATAGACGGAGTATTATTTTAAATAAATTTCGGTGTTAAAATTTTTGATTTTCGTCAATCCACTTAACGAGATATTTCACTTTTAAGTTTAGGTAAGGGACAGTAGTGCCGTGTCGCTACACAAATGATACTCCATTACTCTCCCCCTGCCAAAACTTAAAAGTGGAATGCATAAATATTTAAATGTATGCAAATTTAACCAATACAAATGGGATGACCATGCTTAGTGAATCGTTCTGTATACATATATTTTTTTGTTTTAATAATGCCTGAGGACTTTTATTCCACTAAGTTTGTATTATATGACGTTTTTTTTTTTATATTTGCCGGCCTGTATGTTTATAGTAGCCACACAGGTATCGCCATTTCTTTATCTATGTGCATTCTTGTTTCAGTCGGGGACTCCGGAGGAAATATAAACACGGGGTAATATTATTGTGAACACGGTTTTCATCAAACACGTTCACGCGAAATAACTAACCTAACGACAGTGTTTGGCGATAGCGCATGTTTCATGATTTCAGTGTGCCGGTGTACCGATTACGTATCGTGCTCGTATTTCGTTAACTGTTATAAAAAAAAACAAAATTTTAAATGAAAATGTAAAAATAAAAAAACCTCGAAAATTAATTTAGTTAGATTTTTAAATCAGTGTATATTTTAAGTTCAATAGTTTTATTTTTTTTTCCCAAAATCATTCTATCCTATACTTAACAGGATGTAAACTAACGGTTCTACAAGACGTAATAAATTAATAAATAAATATTCCATCAAGTCCTTGATCGTATTCTTTTAGATATGAGCGAAGCAAGGAATGTATTAGTTTTACAATAATGTTTTTTTTTGTTATCTGTGAACAACTTTTCTACCAGAAATCTTGTTCCGATTTACAAGTGTAGCACTTTTTCTAAAAGGAAATTGGACTGGGGAGGTATTTTAGGGAGGTCATTTTTTTTATTTTTTGAATATCACTATCAACCGAACTCTGCTCAGAATCGTTTTTTCGTTAGCAATGGTTAATCGTTTCTTATAGATATAAAACATTGATGGATATTACTGCTTTTGCAGTAATATGTGAAATATTATGTTACGTTAATACTGCGGAAGCAGTAATCTTTTAAATGGTATCAAATCATAGAAGACAGTGGACTACCTCACATTATGGCAGTCTACACTGATAAATTACATAGATTTTGGATGCAGGTATAGCACTACTTATATAACAATACAAATTATATTATAAGTGTCCGTCAATGTGTTAAAATACCTATAATAGTGATTGCACCTGCCCCCATTATCCTAGGACAGCTTTTTATAAATTAGTTCGCATATTTCACCATTGACGGATACGTCTTCGTGGGGTGAATATAATGTTTTTTTTTTTGGCCAGTATAATTAACTTTTTATACCGCATCATTATTAATGTCGGTTGAACGTATGAATGTGTACTTGACTAAATGGCGAGTGTACGCTTTTGTATAGGTATTATAGGCAGGGGTTAAAGTGAGGGTGGCGCAACGAGTTTCAGACACTCAGTTCCCCTATCTCAGATCCCGCTTAAAAGTTGAAATACCTCTTTGACATAAAATCATTAAAAGGTATCACGGGTTCGGGAACTGCACGATGGAAAGCTTGAAATAAATTAGGGATCACAGCGCCCGCTGCCGATTTGTGCCACTTCGAGTTCTGGGTAGTGGATAGAAGTATTCGATTAATATCGCACAGACAATGAAAATTGAATGCCAACGACACCTCAATTGATTAAACGATTAATTTCATGTGGATTGTTTCATTGTTTATTCCGAAAATAAATTAAAATATCTATGGGCGGTAAAGCGCGTGTTCGACAAATTATCTGCATATTATAAAATAAGCAATTTAAACACATATTGAATTGTTTTAATAAAAAAGGTGTGTTTTAACGGGCGTATAATACACTAAACTAAGAATTTATGGTCGGTAGATTGGTTGTCTGCCAGTGGCGTATTTACGGGTGGGAGTCCATGGGGTCTGGAGCCCCCTCCCCTCATTGATACTCCCTCAAACATGTTATATTTAGTGTTTTACATGACTGAAAAGAACAATTTTTATCATAATATATATTCAACGATGTTGTAAACATTTTTCGACACTTTGCCGGTTTACCAATTTTTAAAATTGTTAAATATCGCGATTATTTTTTTTATCAATTTGGTACCGAACGTGTTTGAAAGATACTAAGATATTGGTTATTGAATAAGCGAATAATAAATAATCTGTCGTTATCAAAATCAAAAGCTTAAGATGATAAGGCTATGTCTGGTCACAAAATGTGGTCCGGTCTCGATTTTGATGATGTTTGTAATGTTTACTTGTTACCACAGTTATTTACCGTGGATAATCGTATTTGTTACCTATGTGTCACACAGCTACTCGATTAAGGAAGCCAACGAAAACTTGCTACTCACACGTGTCAATTAATTTGTATAGATAAGTAATTTTAAATATTATTTTGACTCGTTCTTTCGAATTTTACATCCAATGTAATTGTACATATAGGATTACAAATATGATTTTTTTTATTTAAAAAATGGTCATCAGGGGGTGTTCGTCTCCCCTAGGTTGTATTGTCTGAAAATTATCTGGATCCTCTCCATGACAAATTTCTAAATACGCTACTGTTGTCTGTAATAAAATTGAATTTGCTCGCTCGACAGTTTTAAGTTCGCTACGACTCTGCGGTCCACATTTAAACATCCATCTCTGACCAAGTTTCTAAATTATATAAGTGATTTTATAAAAACTTCAACATCATTTAAATCCCCTCATTGCAACTCTATCCTCTATCGAGCTTCCTGATATAATTCGTAGACTGAAAAGAAGTTTTATTAATGTTATTGCTTTGTTAAGAATATACATTATGTCATATTACGGTAACATATGCATTATATATTTTATTTAATAATATTTTTTTAATATTGTATCTATTTTCACGTTTTTTCTACGTTTTTTTCTGGTTTTTCTTACTTATTATAAAAACTTTCGGGAAAATCAAAAATGACCTTCCTAAAATACCACCTCAATCAGATTTCCTTTTAGAAAAATGTTTATCATTGTAAATCGGAGAAAATGTTATTTAAATTAGTTGGTAGAAACGTTGTCCACAGAAAATGTTTAGAATATCTATAATAATGTTAATTTTTTTTTTCTGTGAACAAATTTTCAATAAACGAGAAAAACCGAGAAAAAAAATTAGGAACAACGGGAAAATGTACGAAATATATTATATTCAAATCGTAAATATTACGATCTTTTAAAACTTCTATCTTGTATAACCGAATTCCGCTCAGAATCGTTTTTCGTTAGCAAAGATTAATTGTTGCGTACAGATATACATACATTAAATTCCCCTCTATATCCTACTTTCCCAACTTCTCACCTACAACAGTGGGCCACCCATCGTGCGAAGTATGTCCGTCTTTTTAGTTATTAAATTGGCAAATGCACATATTATATGATATAGAAGGAACGACGTGCCGTCTGTGAGTGACGACTATATTATTCGGTACACGCGCTCTCCCACTGTCGAATTTCCCCACTTCTTGATAGATTAGGTTAGACTTCCCTTCCTTTGAAATCCACCAGGAGGTGGAAAAAAAAATTTTAGTGGCTTAGATATTTTTGATATGAAAATCATGAATAAATTTCACAATAGAGTACTTTTAGTCCGCCTAAGTTGGACTACCCACTTTCTACCTATTTGTTTTCATCCAATTCTGACACGGTCAAAACCCAAAACGAATATGGGAAAAAAAAATATATAAATTGGCAGGGGCAGCGCTGGGTGTAGAACAGTTAGTATATATATATTAATAAAAGATTTATTTTTCAGTCGATGTTATTTCCAACTCAATTTCCCTTTCATACGTCACGTTACGTTAATGGTGACGGCTTTATGCAGCCGAGTTTTGTCGCTAAATACGAATGATCTGCAGTAATTATCGTGCTTTATTATTATATGTTGACGTACCTACTCGTGAAGGAATTTAAAACTTTTGATCGATTTTTGATCTACTTCCCGTGATCAACATGGAATTTTGCATGTGCTCGTATTTTTGACGACAATAAAATAATCAATCATCAGACTTTTTATCTACTGGAAGTGGGTGGAAAATGATTTTCGTTCCATTATGATATTAGGGAGTGAAAAAATGTTAAAATATCAAAAAACGCCACGTACAACTCACGTTTTATTAAAATTTGTAATCGTCATTTACTTTTAACTTCATTTTATAAGTATAAGTCGAAACAGAAATTTGTCCACTCGAAACATCACGCGTACTCGTCTATAATTATTATTTAATTGTTTAATTCTATTTGCAAATTGTATAGGCTATAATTATAAATAAGTGGATTATATATACGAATATTAAATTATTATCTTTTACGATATTTATTTTTAAAAACAAGCAATTTAAATAAATTGATATACAACGAGATTTTTGTTTTTGTGTTTCCATGTACTAATATCATTGGTGTTATCTACTAATTGGTGTTATTCGGATTATTAGAGCAATGGATTATCGAAAATTTATCGTTTATAGTCGAATTTCATATTTGACTATTCGCTGTTTAGTTCAACTCTTGAAACTATACTAGGAACCTTCAAAAAAAAAAACTCATCACGATATTACCTATACAGAACGATCAATAAAACGTAAGATACTATCATTATCTCGGAAAATCTGAACTTTTTTCGGGATTTGTTGTTTAGAACATATTTTCTAAAATGGTCCATTATTCTAGTTTTTGTCACCCTTATTTTATAGGATTAGACCGCTATACTTACTTTTTTAATTTTTAAGTGGCAACCAAGTATTTAAAAATTCTATACAATATATTTGGAGTGTTATTCTAAATCAGTTTCAGTGTTGAAATTTTTAATTTTCGTCAACCCTTTTATGAGGTATTTCACTTTCAAGATTCAGCGAGAGGAGGGGGGAGTAGTGGTGCATCGCTTGTGTGACGACATGACGAGAGACGTTTTCATAGTGTTCCGCCACTTTCTCTCTGCCTAAACTTAAAAGCATTATGTCTCGTCAACGGATAGACGGAAATCAATAATGTCAACGTCGAAATGTATTGGCAAACTAATACTCCGGGTCGCCGTATGAAAATTTTAAGTGAGCCGCAATTTCGCTCCGTAAAACAAGGGTGACAAAAATATTATATTATTTACTTAATCGTTCTCAAAAATGAATTCCGAAAAAAGTCTTTGTAAATTTTCCGAGACGACAAAAGTATCATCCAGTGGTAGATACAGAGTTGAGGGGGGAGGCTCCTAAAAAAAAAAAAAAAATTACTACTAAGTAGAAAAAAAGGGGGTGATACCGGCGATGAGTGCGGGCACTGGTTGTAGGTTGGAGTTCGAGAAGACATAGGACACACACATTTAATTTATATCTGTGTAAGCACCGATGACAAAAACCATCGGTAACCATTAATTTTGGCCGGAATAAGATTTCTGGTAAAAAATTTGTTCCCGGAAAGAAAAACAAATTATAAAAATCGATACACTCATCGCTCCGCTCCGCTTTTATTCTTCCTCGGAAATCCTCGGAATATATCCGAGATCAGGGGCAGACTAGGACTAAAAAAGTCACCGGGATTGAGATCTAGAGTGGCCACACATAAGTCTATTGCTTGTACACGGAAAAAAGTAGGTCCTGCGATTAATTGTTCTTTAAATGTAGAAAGGTGTAAAAACACGTTAAATCGGATATACGTTTTGAAGGATTGTCGAAGTGTTTTTTCAATCTAGCTGTGTCAACTGTAAATTTAAACAATCTTTAGTATAGATTTTCCCAGTAAGAACGCTGTTTCGATCAACTTCTTCAGCGATGACCCTGCTGTAAATCTCGTCGACGTAACTTCCAAAAATGAATTAGACCTTATTCCTCTACAAAATTCTAGATTCTTTTATTTGTCAACAAGAATTGTTCCGATTTATTTGCGTTACACTCCCTATAAACCTTAAATAAGCGACCGCTGTAACGTCCACAAGCCATATGGCCAAATTAGGCACTGACCCGTCGGGAAATTTCCCGGCCAGTCCATCCCTGTCCGAAGCATCCGGGCGGGTCCCTCCTCTCCACCTGGATCCGCGAACGGCTCTTACGTCGCGTCGATCGCCCTGTATACAACCCGAGTTTGTTTTTTTTCCATCGTGGCTTACGCTCGCGTTATTGGCTATCTCGTAAAGATAAACGCGATTATTCGGCAATAATATCTGCGGTATATAGTGTGTGCGCACGTTTGAAGAGATAAACGGCCCGTCGAGTGCTTTCGTGTTGTTGCGCGCCGCCTGACCGTACGCACGTACGGACCTGTACAATACAATACGTCGAACTTTGAAATTATTATTTTATCATTATCCCGGCTATTATTTAAGTCGATAAGTACACGGGGACTGAAGAGCTTTTCAATCCCTCCCGGTGTAATGTTCGCAAACAACCTCGCGCTAAAATATATTTATTCGTATTACAATTTGATAATAAGCGAGCAGCTCCGTTACCGATGCCGATAAGCTCGCGCCCGAGTGTATTTTTCAGCACACGTCAATATAATAATAATTATTATTATTGCGGTATTATAAAAACGCTGTCACGATAATCTTATCGTATCGGACGGCTGCTGTTACAAAATTACAATAATTATTATTCTATTCGAGTGTTCCAGCTTAACGACAGTACATTACCAGCCACTTGAAGAAAACGCGGCCGGGCGTACGACTAATCCGTAATATTTTAATACCTACCCGTACAGTATTATAGCCGTGTATAATATGCTAGGCACACTCGTAAAACAAGCGGTTTTTTATCCGAATCCGCCGATAAAAAAAATACGAATATCAGTAAGATAAATATAATAATTATTGTTCGATTGCGTTACGATCAGCCGCGGCGCTCGAATCGGAAGGATGGCCGGCCGCCGCCAGTCGGAGTACTTATTATAGGTACCTTTATTTTGCTTTATTGCCGACTCCGCGATTATTAATAAGCGAATCCGTTTAAAACGTTTTTTTAAACCCGCGGTTTTTTTTTTTTTATCTTTTGATTAGTATAGAAATGGATACTAAATCCGACGGAAATCGTGTAATACAATATCAAAAAAAAAATAGCTGATACTGGGGATGAAAGCGGCCACTGTTGTAGGTGAGAAGTCGGGAAGGTAGGATACATAAGGTTATTTTATTTATATCTTTAAGCAACGATAAACCTTTGCTTGACGAAAGACGATTACGAGCGCAGTTCGGTAATACATACTTTGAAGTGCCGTAATTTTTTTGGGATTTTCGTTTAAATTTGATTTCAAAACGCTTATTAAAAAAAAAAAAGTAGTCCTATGATTTTGGAAATTTTACCATGTCTACGTAAGTCCAATATAAGGATTATTACCAAGTTTCAAGTATCTACGTGTATTTATAACCGAATAACAGCAAAAAACTCCCAAAAATTAAAATTTCTCAAAAGCTCAGAAGTGGCTCAAAAGTTTTGGCGATGACGTTTTTCCCATTTATTGGGAAATCGGAGCAAAATTTTTAGTATAAAAGTTGTCCACAGAAAAAAAAAATAAGCATCATTGTAAAACCAATACATTCTTCGATCCACTAAGAATCTAAAATTCATTTTTAACAAGAAAACATATACGTTCAAGGTTTTTTTTTTATATAATAACTATATAGGTTCAACGTATTGATTGTTTATTTTTCTGAGCGAAAAGCAAATGAATTTGAATTTAAAAATAGGCAATCTTATTAATTAAAGATACTAAGAAAAAAAAAAGGTCAAGGGGAGAGACGTATCTCTTTAATCTCTCCCGCGTAAGTACGCCACTGGTAAAATATGTACCTATAATATAATATATATATAAACATTAAATAACCGCATTTGTTTAATTTATTGTAATTTTTTCGCCATGAAAATAATATAATCGTTCTTGAGATCATATTACTTCTCAAGGTAAAATATTCATAGGTAAGTAATTACGGAATGAATTATATTCGAATCGGATTTCTAATAATTTGATTAGTTGAAATACATTTCCAAACGGTCATTCAACATGAATTCGAATAAATCTACAAGCATAAAGATATCCGTATTAAAATATAAGCCAAGTACCTGCAGTGGCTCACTAAAAAAACTTATACTGTCAAGACTGTGTACTGTACCTATACGTAATATTCTTATGTTTCATCAAATATTGAAATTATTTGGATAGAAAGGTTTTTTTTTTTTGGTATCCGTGATTGGCTATATTATATTTTAGATTACTTATAACATGTTTATTAGACTTTATTAAGCGGGCCATTGAAATAATAAATGTTATCAGTTTCAATAATAACTGTAAAATTAATAGGTACTTAATAAATATATTATATATTTAATTTACTTAAATTATTAGAATTCTAAGATATCGTGAGCTTTTCATAATGTGTATTTTATTAATTATTAATCTCGTACTGTTGACACAACACATATATTTTTTAATTACAATGGTCAATAGACAATGATCATAGTGTAATAAGAACTTATGATTATAATACCTAAATAAGATAGTATAAAACTATCAGATATGTACAATTTCATAAATACTTTAAATTTCTTAATATTATATAGGTACCCTGTTATTACCTACTCGAGCGTAACATAATGGAATATGATAGATTCTAATTAATTTTAGATTTAAAAACATATTCTATGAGGTTATACAGAAACCCAAAATGGGGCTGTCAAAGGATAAATATATAAAATATTTTAAAGGTCAGCATAAAATTACAAGGGACAACGCAAATTGTTCATCCTCTGCAGTTTAATTAAAATGCATTTATATATATGTGTGTACTTGGGTTCCACGCAGGTTCATTTTAACCGTATAAAATGATTTACCCGGCGGTCCGTAATTTTATACTTATATTCATCCAGCAGACAGACATATAATAAAAAAAAATGGGTCAATAATTTTCAAATACTCTCGTTTTCTCTTACTTGTGTATACATCTATGAACAACCACTGAACAAATCTAAGTATAATAATAACGATTTTATTATTTGATTATATATATTCGTATTTGAACTAAAAAATAGTACCTATTCGTTCATATTTTTATAGAAAGCCACTTTTAAATTAAGTTTTATTAATAGTTATACATGTTTTAAAATAAATACTTAATTTTCCTTTTCCCTAAAAGAGTACTTTTATAAAATATTTAAACTAAAGTAGGTATACAGGTATGTAAATCAAAAAATTCTAATAATTGTAGTACCAATAGGTAGTCTGTAGAAATATTGCAGATTTTTTTATTTTCTATTGAACCCGATTAATATTATAATATTTGAGATTGGGGTAACGTTATAAATTAATGAATAAAATATTATTATTTTAAAGTGTCAAACATATTAAAATGTATATTTACATTGTAAATTATTGTTTAGTAAATAAACAATATTTTCTCATTTCTTTCCATTTACCAACTAATGAATACTATTTATGATAATATGTTTTAATTACAAATTATAATTGAATTCATATACGTTCTATACTTTTATTATTCAAATTTAATTATAATTTAAAATTTACTTTATATAGTTTAATTTATAATATAATGTATGGAGTATAATAAAAGGATATTATTACATAAAAATAATGAAACTTCGCCAAAATAACAATTCAAAATCATGCGATAACACCTACATACTAATAAGTTATAAGTCACTTAAATATGATTTTTTTTTTATTTTCAATGGCTATGTATTATGGGTTAGTAGGTTATCCACTCGAAATATTCTCTCATCAGAGGTTTTTTTTGATACTCTAACATAGTTATTTCTCAATAGTTATCATCTAATGTGTGGCAATAGTAAGGAAAATATTATGTTTTTTACAAATCTACTTTTTTATACACTGTATTATCTAAACGTATATTTCATGAGCCAGTTTTACCATTATTGTGTCTAACAAAATATTCAAGCTCTTTCAATTTAATAGCTTATAAATTATATAGGATTTTTATTCAACAATAAAAAACTGAGAGAATTTACTTGTAAAAAAGACGTCCTAGGATAATGAGAATGGGAGCAGTTATTATTATAGATAATTTAATGTAAACCTGTAAACAACGATAAACCATTACTTACAAAAAACAATTCTGAGCTGAGTTCAGTTGATAGTGATGCTTTATCAACAATATATATGCCCTTTTAAGGTAAAATAATTAACTGGACTCTATCTATTTTTTTTAATAATATTTATTTAATGATGTACCGATTTCTCTGGTTTTCCTACGTTTCCCTGGTTTTTCCGTGTTTTTCCCCAGTTTTTCACGTTTGTTGAGAAAATTCCAAGGAACATCGAAAAACGACCTCCCTAAATTACCTCCCCAGTGAAATTTCCTTTAAAAAAAATTGCTACCATTAAAAGTTGGAACAAAATTGCTGGTAAAAAAGTTGTTCACGGGAAAATAGAAGGCTATAATATTTTTAGTTTATATCTACATTTCTTACATTTTCCCGTTTTCTTTTCACATTTGTTGAGAAAGATCCAGAAAAAATCGAAAAACTACCTGTTTAAGGTACCTCCCCACAACGATTTCTTTTCGAAAAAAGTGCTATACGTAAAAATCGGAGTCCTCTGGTAAAATGTCCACAGAAAAAAAAAACATTTTTGTAAAACCATAAGCTCCTTCGCTTCACTCAGAATCTAAAATATGTAAAATAAACTTAACTGACAAATTAATATTTTTGTATACCTGGAATACCTAGTATTTAGATACCTAATACTTAATTCTTATCAATTTACTCTCGAAATTTATATTTATTTTATTTTATACCTTATTTAGGTACTTTTTATTTATATCTTATTTACCATGTCCGCTGTAAAAAAGTCATATCGTGACTTCTTTGTGATAATTATTTACCAGGTTTTATAATCACGTCGTATAATAATATCAAAGAGAAACGATGTTTGATTAGGTCGTAATATTGTTATGGGGACATTCAAAAATTGATAGCAATTTGCATGTTATGTGATCTATTGGTAAATTTTTTAAGGCGATTTGTTAACGTTAGTACTTTACCCGAAGAAACAATTGATAGATCACAACCATACACCGTTTATAATGGGCTATAATTACACTATTTAAAATGTATTTATAATTCAAAATTAATTCAATGCATTTTAAATATTATAATTGTAGATGAAACAAATTCAACGATTTCGTATACTAATATCAAAATATCTAAAACGAATAAAATGCAACACGAAACAATATAAACAAATAAAAGCAATAAAAAGAGAATAATCTTTCCTAAATGATAACACCCATGAAGGTTATTGGTTATAATAATATTATACATATGTATAATATAAATTACTCTAGGATTAAATAAATAATTTCAGAAAGCGTCAGCCGCCCAGCAGTATTTAGGGGTCACGTATAGGCAATTTTAACGGACATTTGAAAAAATCAAAATTGATCGATTGCTGAATTATAACAAAAAAAACAAAATTGAAAATATCAAAAGCATTATTTCCGTACATTTTCCAGTTTTTCCTACATTTTTTCCCTGTTTTCCCAATTAATACAAAAACCGCTTGGAAAATCAAAAAAATGACCTTACTTAATGTACCAACTAGACAAAATTTCCTTTTAGCAAAGGTACTCGAGGAAGATTTATTTCTGACAGAATTTTTGTACACAGTATAAAATAAAAAAAAATAAACATCATTGTAAAATTAATACATTCCTAGCTTCGCTCAAAATCTAAAATTATTTTAACAAAATCCCAAGAATATATATTTTAAATATATATTCTGTAATAACATGATAGTGTTACAAATATTTAATATAAAGATGAATCGCTAAGTTTCTACAATTTTGTAAAGTATACAAAAACTGTTAATAAAATCATTTTTCGTAAAAAATTTGGCGAATCGATTGATATTATTTAATAGTGGCAATAAAAACAATGTAAATTATAGTAATTTACGGTTATAGTTTTGTATATATATATATTTGTATAGTACATGAAAGTTTTTATGTGATCTGGTAGAAAAAAAATGATAACAATCATAGTTATATGTGCGGGTTTGTGGCCCTATTTTTAATTTATTTTCACGGTATAGGTTAGAACAATTTCATAATATTTGTCTGCAATGCAGTCCCTCAATATATAAAGCCGTCCAGCGTTGCACCATGTGGTTTAATCGATGCACAACCAACCGTGGATTAATTTCGTAACCATAATAATATCACACTGAACTAAATCATCTATTGATACGCTATTCGTAATTAGTGCAGTTAATACCTATGATTTACTTTGAATAATAATATATATATCTTCGTTCGATGTAAAAATAATTACCATTGGTTCTTTACGTCACTCGTATGTATTTTCTAAAATCTAAATGATACCTGTAAATTAACACTTTTCGGTTTTCGTAGTATTTTAGATTCGGAGCGTTTGATTTTCCAAGCGGTTTTCATAATAATTGAGAAAAATGGGAAAATTAACGAAATATATCATTTTCAATTTTTTTTTTTTATTATTGTAATATTCAGTTAAAAATATTCGTAGAGACTTAAAATTTAGATGAAAAACTTATACTTGTTTTCTATAGACGTTGTACGAATTCAAAACATTTGAGCCATTTTTGAGCTGTTTATAGAAATTTTTTAATATATATTTTTACAAAAATCGTAAATATTATTCCCTTATAAAAGTCTATATCCGAACTTCGCTCAAAATCGTTTTTCGATAACCATGGTTTATCGTTGTGTACAAATATAAATTAAATTCTCCTCTATATCCTACCTTCCTAATTTCTCACCTATAACAGTGGCTCACTCGTCGTGCGAAGTATGTCCGGTTTTTTTCATCTACCTATACAGGGTGATTTTTTTTATCATGAACTAGTAATTATCTCAGAGGATTTTAAGTGAATTTGATTTCTGTTTTTTCTAATCATTATGGAATCGTTTAAGCTTTATTTCAAAACCATTTTTAATTTTTTACCCCTATTCTATATACCTTAATAAGTGCATACTTTTATTTTTAAATATGACTCCCCTTTTTTTAACACAGATTTGAATAGAAAATATTTTTCTAGAAATTATGATATGTATAACACTAATATCAGATTTACCGTTTATGAGTTATAACAGTTTAAAGTTTAGACCGGAGTAGTACGGAAGGGTAATAAATTGCCTGTCTATTACCCTTCCCTACTCCCACTAACTTAGCAACAAGTGAAAAAAAATCAACTAACGTTCTTTTTCGAAATTAAGTCCTTGGTATATTGATCACATACTATTTTATAGGTATACGCCTTAATACTCCTATTACGGTTGTATGGTACCTAATTCGCTACAGCGTGTGTAGAAAGTTCGGAATCTAAATTCGTTTTGGGATACCAATGAGTATACATTCAAATATCGAGAATTTAGTATTTTTTTAATAAAATATTTTGTAATGAACGATTTGTTTTAGCGATTGTTATACCGAAAAATACTCTCGTAATTATTGTTATCGGTTATTGGTTATTACTTTATTATTGTAATTATCTGTAGCGTGTTATCGTATAGTATTATATTATTTTTATGATCACCGAATTGTTATTTTGACACACTGTGTACGTGTACACTGCGTATACGTAAAATAATATTTTGTCTTACCTTGACGAAGAATCAAAATATATAAGTAGTATACACCCTATGGAATATATTGGCAAAAACAAAAACATATTATTGCTAAATAATATGGTTACGCGGGAGGCGGCGTGATATTATTTACACACGTTTATGAAATTGTGTTTTCAGTACAGGTAGTTACGTATTTTTTTTTTCGTTGACGTCATCAATTTATTATGTTTTCGGTCATCATCGTCATAATAATAATAATAATTTGAAATATGATACAAAATGAAACGTTTTATATACGTAGGTACGCTAAGTCTAAAGGTAACTATAGGTCTGCACATTAATAATCATAATCCGCGAGACTATCGAGAATTATAATTTATTTATTTATTTAGACACATAAGCTAACACATTATTCGAATAGATGTAATGATTATTTTACTGTTGTGTATAAATCACAAAGTTAAAATTATTTGTTATCTATTAAATTAAAAAATAAACATATACGTTTATAATTTAGTTATCCACGTAAACAAGTCCAGGAAATCTATCAAAACTATATAATCTGTAAATATCAGACACCATGGTAACTCCTTTTATCTTTCATCCTTAGAGATGGGACATTCAGTCAAAGTATTATTTGTTCAGAACTCATACTATTACCTACCTGAAATAATACTATTTGTCGCCTCTTATGACACATAGAGGTATCATAATTGGAGTATTATAATCCCCTCGCACAAAGAGAATGGTATTATCAACTAAAAAGTTAATTCCTCGATCCTACAGAATTAATACCACATGCCTACTGGCTACTATAATCATCCACCTGAGCTTTCCACCAGGAGCTCGGCGTCCCGGATTCGCTAAAATCACATATAAGTATCATATGCCACCCCTTAATATTATAAATTTGTATAAACTATCCACATGAATTATTTCATTATAGCCATTATAATATAATATTTAATATTGCAGACTTGCAGTTACAACGTAACAAAATATCGATTACACAGAAAACGAATATTAAGGAATTAAAAGTACCTAATTAGTTTTTTTTTTACTTAAAAGATCGCCAATATGTTTTTAAAATTTGACCGTGTCTAGAAAAGTCTAATATAAGTATTCGGTAAACATGTCAGGGCTCTACGGTTATTTTTAACCGAATTACGATAAAAAAAACAAAAACTGCTATTGCGTAAATGCGTAAATGTTTACGTTTTCCTCCGAAAAGAAATCGAAAAATAAATTCCTCAATGTACTAACTGCATAGTTTTTCACACTAATTACCTTTGAAAATTGATATTAGAGCATAATTTTTGTTAGAAAAGTTACTAGAAAAAAAAAGTTGTATAAAAAACATACACACACACACACACACATTACATAGTAAAACCAACACATTCCTCGCTACACTCAGAATCTAAAATGAATGCAGGCATATCAAATAATGTTTGCACGTATTGTATAATACTGTATAACTGTATTCGTAATCGATAAATAGGTATTTAACATTTCGTAATTAAATTGTCGTATACCAAATTATTTTAAGGTCATTACACTAATATTAATTATTTGTTTTTATATGTTTATAACTACCAACATCTTACAATATTAAATGAGAGCTGTAAATTATTTACGTTTGAAAAGGATAACTTACTAGACTACTTAATTACCTCGTTGATTACCAAAGTATCATATACAGGGTTGTATTATATATAGGTGTTTCAATTAAGTGTCTAAAATGGATAATTCGAAAAGTATAGACTTTTTTCAAAAAAAAAAAACTGTGTTGACAATTTGAGTAACAGGCAACTCTAAAATGTCACATTTTCAATATTTTTCGGGGATGAAACGACTATTCAATTCGGAACGTAGCGAGGAATGTATTTGTTTTATAATAATATTTATTTTTTTTTTTACATTGTGTAAAACATTTCTATCAGAAATCTTACTCCAATTTTTCAAGTGTAGCACCTTTTTTGAAAGAAAATTTTATTCAGTTGGTACATTAAGGAGAACATTTTTCGATTTTCCAAGTAGTTTCTACTTGTGATTTTCAAATGGCAAACTATATTAAAAGTTTGGATCATCGCTTGAACATCATTGGTGTGTTGGCATGGCGCGCGGCGTTTTAATATTGATCTACTACTCTCCTCTTATCCAAGCTTAAAAGTGGAATATCTCGTGAACAAGGTGATGGAAATTAAAATTATCACCACCAAAATCTATTTAAACTAATATTCCGACTATTTATTGAATTGTTTCATCTTCAAAATAATGAAAAAATGACAAGAAATAATGATAGAACTAACATTTTAGAGCTGCTTGTTTCTTAAATTGTAAAAAAAAAAAATTTCGAAAACTCAATGTTTTTCAAAATATCGAGTGTAGAGTGTAGACACATAATTGGAATATTATCTGTATGTGTACATATTACAGTGTGATTATTTTTGATATAATTTCTCATATTAATAATCATAATAAAATAATATAAATTAATTCTCTATTTTTAAACATATTTTAAACGTGAAATTATTTAATTTATTGAAATCAACATATTATTTTCAACCCTGAGACTTTAAAAAAAATGTTAATAATGCGGTTATATTATTATTTTTAAATGGTATTGATAACACGCGTTTTTTTAGACTATTCAGAAATGATGTTTTTATTTCGTTTGTATAGCAGGTATGGTATATGGTATTTTTTTCGTTGTCATATTTGTAATAGGTACCCATACCATTGTTCACTAAATATTTGATCATAATAAGAGTTGCTTTGTGTGCATAAAATGTTATTTAATTTGACACGTACACCTGTTACATTATAGTTACCTACCTACCTGTATGTTTATCCTGACCGTAAATTCGTATACCCTTCGATAATATGTATTTAAGTATTTTCTTCAAATAGATAATAATATTACTATAATGTGTAACAGTATAATATTATTAATCAACTCTATGCTAAATTATATTGTATAAAATACAAGTACATATTACAAAAAGCTGGCAGTGCCGTAGCCGGATAGGGAGGCACGTGCCCCCCCCAAATATTTTGTTTTATTTTATTATTCAGTGTCGGTTTAGCCTTTTATTTGTCTACAATATTTATTTTTTCATATTATAAGCGGAGCCTCACAAAATGGGATCAGTAAAACTAACAAACAATGATAAAATATAATAAGATCGTAATCCTGAAGACCGCACATTTAATGGATGGGCCTCTGTGCAAATAATTAGGTAGGTATCTATATTATAATGAATAGGTGCATTTTAGATAAATACTTTGATACCCATATGCCGTAATTTTTGGGGCCTTTTGCAAAACAACCATTAAACATAATGTATTTAATGAAGTCATCGTAGATAGTGAAGATGAAAAACAATTAAATTAGATAATAAATATAAGACATGTGCTTATATTATAATTCAAGAACTCTCATTTCATTCAAATTCGTTTCATAATTTATTAACAATGTATATATATATATACATTATATAATAATATATATATATATATATTATGTTATTATTGTTATACTTTACTCAAGTGATTTGTGAAAGGGCATTTGCTAAACTAAAACTTGTGAAGTCCAAAATCAAATCGACAATTAGTCAACAACATTTATCATCTTTAATGCTTATTGAAATTGGATTAGATATCGAGTTACAGAACACGGAAATAATTGACACTATAGCCAAATCATCTAAACTTTTACAAGAATAACTAATTTAATAATATAGTGATTAGTACTAACAATTTGTTATTAAATAATAAAATGAACATAAAAGATATCTAACAATGATGCTTTTGTTATTAATTTCTTCGAAAATGAAAATATTATATTTGTTTAACTACTCCTTTTTAGTATGATTCTCAGAGATTCTGAGTGTAGCGAGGGATCATTTGGTTTTACTATACTGTGTTTTTGTTTAGTGTCTATCCTTCTTTCTACCAGAAATCTTATTCTAATCAAAAAATGACAAGAGATCTTTTTTGTTATACTTTGAATCTAGTTAGTGATTCAAAAAGTAATTTTTTGATTTTCCAAGCAGATTTAAAAATAATTGGGAAAAACGAAAAAAAAAACATATAGAAATACTGCACTGTCTAATAATATCAGATTTTTAAATCTGTACAGTAAATACTTGTGAGTTACATTACTATATTAATTAATAACGTTCGTATCGATGTGTCATGTTAGTAAAATATGGATATTAATTTGTAACAAAACTATAT
This sequence comes from Cinara cedri, assembly GCA_902439185.1. NCBI lineage: Eukaryota > Metazoa > Arthropoda > Insecta > Hemiptera > Aphididae > Cinara > Cinara cedri. Next base: position 677,739 of record CABPRJ010001920.1, read on the forward strand.
AATATGCGATCGACTATACTGCAGTCACAGGTGAGAGACAAGAGACTATACTTACGAAAACCGCAGGTGCAACTGCAGGTGAAAAGTGGTTTTTTCCTCAATGCGTGTTTGTAACTGTTCGTATAGAATTTTAATGTGTATCGTTAATGATAATTAATTTTTTGTCGCTTTGTTTTAAATAACGGTATTATATAGTATAATATTCATGTTAAAACTCCAAAGTACTTTATTTAGTCATAATTATTTCTAATCATATTTATTTTAGATGACACAAGTTTTCGTTGTATTCTCGGTCATTGGTCAGCCATTACATTACGACGGCAGTGATAACGTTTATTACATTTCGCGTATACTTGAGACATTGACATTCGGGAACCTATGGCCAATTGTTTCTCTGTTCCAGTTTTTCCAGAAACCACCCTCCACCTACCCGTATGTAACGGAATGATAAAAAAAAATCGACGGTACTTGCCTATAATATAATAGTTATGTATCTATAAGTTGGTTATACGAATATGAATGCATTATATTATGTTATACAAACGCCAATAAAACGTTCATGTTTCGATCGCCGTGTTCTTTCGTTATTATTATTATTTTTTTTATGTACATATATTGCGTACCGCTAAACGACACGACCATCATCACGTCTTCGGGTAAACAATTTAATTACAGGCACGTGTCGAGGAGAGGGCCCGAGAAAGTTTGATTGCCTATACACAGCGAGATACTATAATATACGTATTATAATATTATACTACAGCAGCCTTGCGCCGCGGACCACTCACTTCACGAGGATATAAAATATTTTGAATTATAATATTTGTTTACGCGTCGTCGCCGTCGGATTTTCATACTGTTATTCGCACCGCGCGCGGAACATTTACGAAGTTAATATTCAATGAATTCCGTATTTTTTTACATAGATAATTTTAAATTTAATTTTAAAACCCGGAACGGCTTAATCTATCGTAGCAGCCTAGACACGGTAATTTAATGCATCCGATATCGACGTTCTCGAAAACAATATACAATAATTATTGTAGTAATATAGTCGTTATATTATACAGACCACTAGATTTTTGTGTATATGTATGAGCAATGGAATATAGGCAATACCAATATCATACTATAAACTAATATCATACTGAATATGATCCGACAATCGCCGAGATTCTTGATTTTATGGAAACATTTCGGGTATTAATTTTCGTTTTATTATTAAATAATATAATGATTTACGTGTGAAATTATAAAAAAAAAATATAAATACGTATATCAAATCTAAATAAATGAAACCTGAAGAAAAATACATAACCTTGAGTATATAATATTATTATGTTTTGATATAAACAACCGGTTTCAACAAAAAGTCATCATCACTCATTAGGTTGAGTGTAAAACAAAACAAAAAAAATGAATAAAGACAAAATTTAATAACAATATATTATAATATTACGAAGATAAAACGTATAAAAACGAATAAAACGAACGTTTGAGATAATAAAGTTGAGACGCGAAATGCTGCTCGATTTGACTACATATTATACTGCAAACCACTGCAATCTATCGAATATTGTTTTTCAACATCGGGCTGTATAATATAAAATCTATTATTAAAATTAATGTTGTACCTACTCCATTTATTTAATATGCAAATATACACTGTACAATTATTCCGTAACAAAATTAACAATCGATATTCAATTGGAGTTTAAATATGTTTTATATCTGAATACATATATATATATAAAGGAAAACTTTAGTTTATAATGTTTTTTATGGTGTCGTACAAGGCCAGATTGGCCCTGCGAGTTACCGAGTAAAAGTTCTACAGTTTTTACCATGGTGGAGTTTAGACGTATTTTTCGTTCTCCCGTTAATAAAGTTTATATGTTTTATTTTATTTACTCTCGTTTTTCGCTTAACTCCATTTATCATTGCTTGTTTTTTACGCATTTTGTCTTTGTTGCTGTGTAAAAATCGCGCGCACGGTCCGGTATCTTTTTTGTGTCAGTTCCTCTTTTAGTCTCCCTAAGAGCAGTTTTTCTGTTGATGCCATCTGAATACATAGCCACCGTGAAACATGTATTTTTAACTTCTGTCGGTTCAACGGTCGCTTTCGATTGTGCTATCTTGTTAATTGCTATCTGGCGAGATACGACCCGTGTCGCACACACGACGTATACACTGCGTGCATATTAAACTTTCTTAACCCGCGAATACATCGTGTCCTTAGTGATTAGCTTAGTCTATTTTCTGTATACCTTTACGATGTGCATTCTTTCTACGCTGCTCTCTTATCTGACTTGATAAGTTTTAACGACCCGCACAGGATATAGCCAATTACCACTCATTGCCTTTAAAAATTTATTTTGCTGTTCATCTCTATATTTGTGTCACAATGAGCAGTTCACTAAAACCCAAACCTGATACGCTGATATTGAAGTCCACAACCAGTCAAGTCAATAAAACTATAATTCTGGATAAAATTTAGTCTCTTTATCTAATATTAATGACAAGGTAAATACTTATGACTTCGGTTTTAAGATCATGAGCACTAAACTATCCGACCTCGAATCTTGTATAAACGATTTAAAGAATTCACTTGGTATATTGTCTTGCGATCTATCCAAAGTAAAACAAGCTAATGAGAGTTTTTCTTCTGAGATCCAGTTATTACGCAATAGATTAACTGAGCTAGAACACTCCCAGTCATCATCTTAACTATCTGATTTCGATATAGTTAAAGAATCCCACGACAGAATATTAAAAGATAAAAACCTGATTATATTTAATGTGTCCGACTCTATTTCTGAAGATTCTTCTGTAACGACTAATTTGGTTAATGAGCGTCAAATGCTAAACGTTTGGGTAAACCAGGTAATTGCCCACGTCTTATTCTGTTCCAATTAAACTCACCTTCAGAGATACATTCTATCCTGTGGGTCAAATCTAAAATCTGTAGTAGTACTCAATGGAAAGATGTTAATCAATACGGATATTTTTTAGTACTTTTTAGAAACTCGGTTCTTGATGTTAGTTGTAAATTTAAGATTTCATATGATTGTTCACGCGATCAATGTTATAATTTTATGAAGGCAGATTTCCAATTAATAACTGAGATCTTATGTAATGAATGACTGGTTTGATTAATACAATTCAAAATGCATTGATTTTGTCACAAATGAGTTATATCGAATTTTATGGGAAGTTATTAATAGTTATGTACCGAAATATACTTTTAGTAAATAAATTTATCCGCATTGGTATTCTACTGATCTCCGTAAATCTCTAAGAAATAAATCGGTTGCTTACAAAAAATACAAAATCTCCAATATTCATTCCGACTATGTAATTTTCTCTAACTTTCGGAAACAGTGTAAGCTACTAATTAAAAAATATTATTCGGATCACCTTATCCATAACCAGAAATTACTAATAAGCAATCCAAAATATTTTTGGAATTGTGTTAATAAATTTCGAAATAATGCTGATATCTCAGTTTCTATTCATTTATAGGTAAAAATTCTAATAAGAAGTTGTTAAATTATTTGGCAAATGATTTTCATAAATGTATGAGAAGTCTATTTCATTTGATGATTCTAAGTTTTATAATATTCATGATTGTATTAATATTAATATGTTTGATATTTCAGTCACTGAAGTTTTTGATTCCCTAACGACGTTAAATTGCTCCTCGAACGGCCCTGATTTTATCCCTCTAATTTTGCTATATAATTGCCGTGGGTATTAACGAAACCAATCCATAATTTATTTAATCTTTCTTTAAACCTTAGTATATTCCCTAAAGCCTGGAAAGTCAGTTTTGTCACTCCAGTCTGGAAATCTGATGATAGATCCTCGGTTACAAACTATAGACCTAATTCAAAATTAAACATCCTGAAACTTTTTGATAAAATCCTTAAACCAAAATTAATGGGATTATTTACTCATGTTCTTGTTAATGAACAGCATGGATTCCATCGTGCGAAATCTACATTGACTAATACATTAGTATTCTATTCCTATTTAGTAGAAATTGTTGAATTTGGTGGTCAGATCGATGCTATCTACACGGACCTTCATAAAGCTTTTGATAAGGAAGGTAGACCATGGGTTTTTTATTTTGCTTTATTATTAACAAATCTACACAGAAAATAAAAAAACGACTTTTATACTCACTAAATAAATCAAAAGAGCCATGTATATTGTATACAGCAATTCAATTAACCATCAATATTTTCATCGATATATTGAAACCAAGTTTAACGATTGTAAAAATATTGCTATTTATGTTGCCAACCTATACATTATACGAGACTAAAGCTGACGGACAGGTAACCAGTTCCGAAGCGGTCACCTCAGGCCCCAGGATCCTTTTAGACTGCCTTTGGCTCCTCAGTCAAGGCTAAAACTATCGAGAGCGCACAGTTGTTATTTTAATGGAAATATTATATAAACTTCTCTCGCCCACGGATACGAAACGTAATATATTTTCGAATGACCGACGGTGAAAATGGATTTTGGGTGACCGGTACCGACAGTTTGTGGTTGCTAAAACGTTTCACCGTCGTCATCAGGACCGGAACGGAGGCGGAATAATGTCAAAATATCGAAAAATCGTAACATTGATTTTTGTTTGTATACAGTCTTATAAAAATCTCTATCGGTCAGATTTTCAATTTTTCCATTTACAAACCATTTTTAGTCCGTACATTTTTTATATTTCGTAATGAAATTATATATTTGTAGTGCCTATATTAATTGTGAAAACAATATTTTTGGTTTTTTTATACCTATATTATGTACATCTGTAAATGTAAGGTGTAAATTGTCGTATACAACATTCCGTAAGTAATTCCAACTATTTTATGTTATTTGGTAGACCAATTTAATGATTGCTTTTTGAAAATGATGTTAAATATGTAGGTACTTACTATTATACATTTGATATTAATTACGAACCGATAAAACAAAAATGTCGTATTGAAAATTATTCGTTTCAGAAACAAATCTATTAAAACAGCCCTTTTTAGGGCCACGAAATTTATAAATTCCTTACAAACTATAAAAAAATCCATAATGTCCATAAAAATTGGTCGCAAAGTAGGAAAATTGAAAATCTGATCAATGGAGGTTTTTCTAGGATGGTATAAAAACAAAAAAATCTATGAGATGTTTATTGATATTTTGGCATTTTTTTTTTCAGGCCCAAATTCATACTTCACCCCTAGATTGCAATAATATTTTATTTTTAGACTATAGTTTACATTGAATATTAAATTAATTCCTTTAGAATTATTTATGAGGGAGTATGGAGGACGTAGACCCCTAGGGCTTTGGTTTATGAGAAAAATCGTAGTTCCCAACTTTTTCAATGGATTTCTGCCTATGTTCTAAGCAGAGTACAGTTGATAGTGTAGCTTTGTCAAAAATAATAAATATGTCATATTATGGTAAAATAATTATATAAGTATTATATATTATCTTTTATGATAATTGTTTAATATATATATATATATGTATATATATATATATGTATATATATATATATTGTACATTATGTGATATGTATGATAGCGTTATATACGTGTGAAACCTGGGTCACAACAAAAACAGACAAGCAGAACCTAGCAAGATTCGAGAGGAAGATATTACGTAAAATATTTGGCCCCAGAAGAAACCAAAATAAGCGAGGATTTGAACGAAGAAAAAAGAGGTTATACGCATGTTAGAGGTTTCAAACATAAAAGTTACAATGAAAAGTAAATAAGTATCCTTGTAAGCTTATATGGATAAGCTGGACAAGGCATGTATGGTGAGGTCGAGAATAGACAAGTCAAGTCACTAGCTGAAAACCGAAGAGCAAGAGACCGCTCGGTCATCTAAGACAAAGTTAGATAGACAGAGTTCATAAAGACTTGGTCATGCTGAGAATCCTGAACAGTGAAGAACTAGCCACGGATATAGTCAGATAGAGGAAAGTGATGGTTGTGGCGAAGGACATTACGGTCTATAGTATAGACTCTATAATAAGCAAGCAAAAAAAAACAAAAAAAAATATTGTACCTATTTTCCCGTTTTTCCTACAGTTTTCTCATGTTTTTTCCCGGTTTGTTCCATTTATTGGAGAAATTCTTAGGAAAATCAGTAAAGTTTTTGAAAAAATGATTTCTTTAAAGTTCCTTCACAGTCAAATTTACTTTCAGAAAAGGTACTACATTTTGAAATCGGAGCAAGTTTTCTGGTAGAAAAGTTGTCTACAAAAAAAAAATAAACATATTTGTAAAACCATAAGCTTCTTCGCTCCACTTAGAATCTAAAATGAATCATGCTGAATGCAATTTAAATAAACGCTAATTGATAAAAAGAAATAACCTAATACACTTCTGGCACCTAATAAAAATAAAGGTGACTATTTAAAACTATTTCTGGAATTTGTCTAATCAGGCCCTGGTGTTGAGCATTTTTTCGACAATACCCGTTTTGATTAAATTAATTTCCGAAAGCTATATCGTATATATTGTATTATGCTGTTGACACAGAGTATGTGAGTACAAAAAAAACAAACATTTTCCATTAATACTAATATACACATGAGAAAAATTAAAATACTTTATATGTTCCATTATATACTTATTATAATGGACGTCCGTACGAATAAATAAATTATCATAAAATATACGATAGCCATTATAAAATTGAAGTGTTCATTTCATGATTATTATATGGCTTATATAGTTTACAAGCAATCGCAAATGGTCCTATTATGACACTATAATGGTCGTTCCATAGCATACAAGTACTTATACCGGCTATACCTGTATGTACATTGTATACTGTAATCGAATAGTTTTGTTTATTGTCAGTGAACATCAGTCTAGGAATATAAAATAATAATAATTTACGTATTTTCGTATTCATAATATTATAAGTATTATCATAGTGTTAATGTTTATAGTATAGAGCGTATAAGTTTTTTTCGCCGAAAAAAGTTAGATAGAACAAAAAAAATAAAGTCGATACTGTTCATGGGTATGGCCAGTGTTGTTGGCGGGTAGCTATAAAAGTAGAATATTATACAAAAGTATAGTTTATATACTACGATGCAACGATGAAAAAAAAATATAAATAACTATAATGGGTCAACTGCTGAAAATGTTGATAAATGTTTCGAATAAAGTATCACCGGGCAGAAATTCTGCATTTTTGAAGTAGGTAACTACTTTCTGCGTAAAGGAATTGAAATATTTGCCTAACCAAAAAAGTTTTTATACAAGTATATATATATAAAGCAATTTTTATTTTTTAAAAAAAAAACGAATTTCGAAAAATGTTCCAAAGTTCCATCAGGCGAAAACCCCGCATCTCGATAATGTGTGCGACATGAAAAAATCGGAGCATTTTGACTAATTGTAAATGCTTTTTCTGCAAGAAAAAAACGCGCGCATCGTAGAAAAACTAATAGCTTTTTCGCTCAACTATCAGAATCTAAAAACCGTAGATTACTATAACATTTATCATATTATATAGTATAATATAAATTCTAGAGAAAGGAAACAAAGACAACGCGTATGCCTGTATACAAAGGAAATTACAATGTGTGGACTGTACTCCCGAGAAATATGAGAGGACGGGAGAAGGTGTGATTTATGGCAAAGATGGTCAACTTTTAATATAGACTTGCGATCGGCCCCTGAGTTTTTCTAGGATGTCGTGATCAAACGTGGAAAAAAAAAAACAAATTTTTAACAAATAACGATTTAGATATGCGTAACTATATTATGCACTTATTTATTTAAAATTAATTAACGCCTTTTTTACAAGACTGCAAACATTTTAATATATTTAATTGCAAATTACTACTTTTAATATGAAATATTACAAAGATTAATAAAAAAAAAAGATTATAATATTACATATTGGTAGCATTAGAATTATTAGATAAAATTAATTAATATATTATAATTTATACAATTTTTGCGGTTGTTGCGGACTGGTTCAATTTATCGATTTATACACGAACACGATAAGAGTCGTTAATAGAGAGGAGTCAATATACTTACGAGATATCATCGGATTACGTGCAAATGTGCATATAGTCACTCAGTGTAAATAATTTCGTTTTTCAAAGACGTTTATTGCCAAAATCAATAAACAATAATATTATTTGCGCATCGCTGCTGGAATCGAATCTTGTGATTGATTTTTATCTTTGATTGTTTTATGATTCGTTGGTTAAACAAAGTTGAAATAATTTTATATAAAAAAAAAATGTATTTGTTTTCTGCGAAAAGTTCAAGAAAAAACGAATGAATTTCGCGGTTGACCTGTTGGCCGTCTCTGGTTTACGGCATGATGGTATTGATGGCGTTTGGTAGTTTCAAATTGATGATTTACGAGTATAATGTGTCTGGTGTCAGTTGTTACTGTTAATATTCAAATATTAAATTTGTTATATGACCTCGATGTGTGTACTATTATTATTATATTATTTAATGTCTTAAACGCTATTATTATTTTTATTTTTCCTAACCGTATATACCAACGGTCAAAATCGAATAAGGGTCTAGTGGGCCTCGGATCAAATTTTAAGAACTTGAAAACGAGTCCCATTTATACATGTATTTAATGTAAATTTGTGCGGTGTACAAATGTGTATCGACATTTTTTTACGCGACTCTCTACCTCCTCCCTCCTCTCGGGCATACTCGGGCTTTATATTAGTAGTGGTGTCGGTGTTTAAAATATAGGAGGTTTAGTCCGATTTAATAATGTCTACACATCAGTATTATTTTTATTCGTCTAAATCCACCACTGTCTATACAGGGTGATTCTTTATTCGCCGAACACTCATTATTTCGCACGATATATAGTTTTTACAGAAAAAAAAAGTTTTGATAATTTAAGCAACAAACTAATCTAAAATGTTGTTTCTATTACGATTATTTTATCGTTGAACTATCATTATTTCACAAATTATAGACTTAAAAAACAAAAAAAAAATTGACAGTAAGTTTATTTAACAGACAGATCTTAAGTATTACATCACCGTTGTTTTGGTCACTCTTATTTTCGGAAGTAAAACGACTACCGACTTTTGATTTTCGAATGGTAACCTATTTCCAAGCACAATTATTAAACACCGCATACCACACAAATGATAACCCGCTATTTTCTTCCTACCCAAACTTAAAATTGAAATATCTCATGAACGGGTGACAGAAATCAACAAATTCAACACCAAAATGTAAATAAACTAATACTCTATTTATACATACATGGAACTTTTGAATATTGATACATAGGTATTACCATTTGAAAATCAAAAGTTGGTAGTCGTTTCACCCCTAAAAATAAGGGTGACAAAAAATAATGGCGATGTAATACTGTAGATCTGTCTGTTAAATAAACTTACTGTCAATTTTTTTTTTTTTTTTAAGTCTATAATTTGTGAAATAATGAGAGTTAAACGATAAAATAATCGCCTTGTTTATATTATATACGTATATTTATATAACGAGCTTGTAAAATGATAATAATTGATACCTTTCGTACAATAGACGCGCATGCGCTCATTGACGAAATCAAGGAATTATTTCATATTTATAGTACAGTTGCGTCACCCGTTTAATTAGACAGGATATTTATTTGATTAGTTCGTTAAGCACTTATTCAACTTTCACTGTAGTAATTTGAATACATTTCATATTCGTATGGTAACGGAAACTTCGATAAAACTCAGTATCGCGGTTTATTCATTTTTTTTTTTAAACACCGTGTGGAATGTGAGAAAATGTATTAGTTACTGTGACGTGTGTGCTTATTTTCTCTTTAAATTTGTATATTTTTTTTTTTATGTGATAATTAGGTGAAAAACGATCGTAGAAAATTGAAATCTTCAACGACTATTATATATTTGCAATTTCTAAAACCTAAACATGGAACAATTTTCAAAATATTCTGGCGTTTTTTGAACAACTATTTTGAATTTTTGAACTTTTTCATTTTATGTGTGATATATCTACACATTTTTAAATTAATTTTTACCAACGTTTTGAGTTTCGCTTTAGAATTACATTTGTTTAAAACACAAACATTTGCAATCTACTTAACCTATAATTAATAAAATTTTCAATTTAAATCTATCGAAAAACGCTTAACCGAACGCGATTTATCGTCGCGTACAGTTTATCTATTTATAATATATACATAATAAATTACCTATATATTCTATACCTTTATTCAATCAATTTTTTAATTATATTTTGTCTTATTTTCGTAACTTATATTGTTTTTGTAAAACAAAATCGGAATCAAAACCGTTTCTTGATAAAATTAATAAAAATTAAAAGAATATTGTTTTAATCGAGCTACTAAAAAATAAGAAACTAAGACATACTTCGCACCATACGTGAGTGCAGCAGCTATTGTAGGTGAGAAGTTGGGAAGGTAGGATATAGATGGGAATTTAATGTATATCTGTAAGCATAGATAAACAATTGCTAACGAGAAAACGATTCTGAGCGGAGTTAAGTTGATAGTGTTGTTATGTCAACAATATATGTCATATTACGATAAAAATGATTACAAAAATGTGCGTTTCCATGACAACAATGATTGTTTAAACAAATATTTAAAATAAAAACAAGAACGGTTGCCAATGATAATCTTGTTTCTAATCTTTCAATTTGTTTTAACCTAAAGAACCAGATTTTCCTCACTATCTCGAATATTAATGCAAATTTCATAAAATGACCTCTTTAAAGTATACCACTCAGGGAACATTTCCTTTCAGAAAAGGTGCTATTCTTGATAATCGGTGTATGCTTTATGGTAAAAAAAGTGTTCGCATAAAAAAAAAAAAAATATTATTGTAAAACCAATTTTTACAATAATATTTATTTTCATTTTCATTCCACCCAGAATCTAAAAAAAAAAAAATATGGACAATTGATGACGTTGTATTCATTAATCGTTAACCTTAAATATAAGAATGATGTATTGTTTTTTTTTTGTTTGTTCACACATCTGTGTAAACAGGGTTGGACAGAAGTACGGTTACAAAATATTATATTATTTAGTCGTATCGAACATTATATACGATTTAAAACCGTTATTGCTATGTCAAATTATCAGTCGGCTAATGATAACGATATTATATTAGTAATACCGTGATATACCGTGATAAATAATTATTAAAATTATACATTATTTATTCATACAGATGATTGATACCTAAAATACCATTCTGATAAACTAAAATTTGGCTAGGTATAATGTATAAGTATGTACTATCGTTAATAATATATTTCTCGTCTATTAATTCAATAGACCCTGTGATTTATAGGTTTCCCACGAAGATATAATCATTATTGTAATTATACCTCCGGAGATAATAAAGATAATCAAATTGGTTTTTTTTTTTTTTAAACATATATTACTCATAGATCTACAAAATATATTTATATTTCAATTAATTTTTTATGTTTCAATAAAAAAACTTAAACAATAACTTTTTATTTCATTATTTTCGAAAAATTTGAATATTTTATATAGATATATATAGCTATTTTATATAGAATTTATTCTTCTGAAAGGTTTGATGTACCGCCTTTTTATTTTCATTAAATTCGTGATATTTGATAATTTTTTTTAAGACCAGAGAAAAAGAGTGTTCAGTCATTATTAGCCGAATAATCGATAAGCGATTGCGACTACAGCCATAATTATGTCGTTACTTTCTTCTGAACTTAAAAAAAATATTGAAAATAACTAATTTAATGAAAATAAAAAAATGTCAAACGTCAAAATTCTAAACTCTATGATAACGGCCGTTATCTTCAAATTTTTCGAAAACAATGAAGTCAAGTTAATTTTTTTACCAAAATGTACATAATAAAACAATATAAATACAAATATGTTTAGTCCTTAACCGCTGTTACTCGCATATATGCAGTGAAAAAAATACCATAATTTGATTATCGGAGATATAGCAACGGGTCTATCTTCTTGGGACACACTGTATAATATTATCATTTAAAAATGGCAAGAATACAACAATTTTCCTTTTTATTTTTCAACTTATACGTATACAATGAGCGCGATAATACGAGTCAATAACAGACGCGTTTTGTTAACACTTGTACCGCATACGTGTTGATTTTACACAGTTAGGTATATACAATATATTATACATCAATTATTGCCACAATCCTCGTAATAATAAAATGCCATTGCGTTATATGGTTTAACATTATTATTTTTTTATCGTATTCGGTCGGTAAAATACAAATCGAAAAATAGCGCTTTTCTCCTAGAGAAGATCCGTTCGTCCATATTATCACGGTGTCCTACAACTATAGTGCAGGTTGCAGACGTTTTATATAGGTATGATTTTTATCGTAGGAATTTTCGTTCTCGACAAAAATATACTAACAAAAATTTCAAGGCGACGACGGCGACACGTCGCAGTTCACGGCTAAAAGAAGGATTTTTATTATAAATTTTCAAGGTCGTAAATATTCGTACCGCGGCCTAAATTTATTCGAATAGATATGAAACCCGGTCCGTTTTTTAATAACTTTTTTTTCATCCAATTAAATTCGTTTGCGTGTTGACATAATCGGTCGTATTTTTATTTTTATTTTTGTTCCGCATTTTGTATCAGGTATATGTACCTAACTCACCGTTATACGTACGCGTATAGAGCCTATATATTAAGACCATATTATAGCTATACTCCATTTGTTTCGTGTTTAAATGTTAAAACAATATTTTAAAACCGAAAAACAATATGAAATTATATTGTACACTTGTATGATATAATAAATTATTACGTGTAACACTTATCCAATATACCATTAGTAATATTATAATGAGAAAATATTTTGTTTGTATAGGCTCTAAAACTACAATACCGATTTGAAAACTTCTTTCGCCTGTAAAAAGCTACATTATCAGTGATAGTAACCGTGGGCTACTATATTTTACTTTCGAAAAAATTAGAAATCCCTACAAAAATACTGCAATGGTTTTTAGGTAATTTTGGTACCGCGAATATCAAATTGTTTAGTTTTGTTTATTCGTGGGTTACTTTAGTGACGAGGATGACAATTATTCGGTGATTACGGACAAGACAACTATTGTTATTATTATAATTACTATTACTATTATTATACTATTAATTACACTATTTATCTAACAATAGCAAAGCACTGCCGGGTCAACTATTTATGAATAATAATATTGTTGTAACCAAAGCAATTTCACAAATTATAATAAGCAATGATTATTTGAAGTACCGCGGTAGATATTTTTTTGAGTAATATTTATAAACTCGTAGCAAATAAAAATGTTTTAAAATAAATATAGTATATATTTAGGTATACAAATATTGTGCGTATACAGGCTGTAACACGATGATTACACCCGACACCCGGAATAATTATTCTGTTCTGTTCAACAATATGTTTATGTTTTCTTTTCCATTGTAATAATTTCTAGAACGTTGTGCTATGATTCCTCTATCCATATTGTATACATATAATTTTTACCTGGAAATTTAAAAAAAATTGTTTTACAAAATCCATATGATAAACATTTTATAAGTATATTTTAAAACGCAATTTTGGCGTACCAGATATTTACTCATGACGAATAGTTAATTGTCTACAATTTGTTTAAGGTTTACGTCAGTTGTTTAAATTATTTTCGTGGCCATTATAACTGTACTAAATAATATCAATAGATTCAATTTTAAAACTTCAAAACATTGTAGAAACTGAAAAATTCATCGTTAGTAAATATTTTTAGCGCCGACATTTTAGATTCTGAGCGAAGTGAGGAATGTATTGGTTAGGTTAAATAATGATGTTTATTTTTTTTTACCTGTAAACAACTTTTCTACCAGAAATCTTGCTTCGATTTTATATAGTGTAGAACATTTTGTAAAAGAATATTTGAATTGCGTGATACTCTAACGAGATTATTTTTTGATTTTCTAAGCGGTTTTCATTATAATTTGGAAAAAATGTACGATTTGTATTATTTTTAATTTTACTTTTTTTGTGATTTAGTTTAAAATATTCATAGAGACTTGAAATTTGAACAGAAAACTTACATTTGATTTTTCTAGACGTGGTCAAATTTTGAAGAATTAAAGCCATTTTTGAGCTTTTTTTTAATATTTTAATTTTGCTAGTTTTTTTACGTAATTTTTATTCGGTAGGTACAATAGGTACTCCACGGATAAAATTGTAAGACCAAACAGAAATGCTTAAAAATTTAACTGGAGGTTCGTTATAAATCGTATCGTGGTAGAAAGAAAAAATGAGTGTACTCAATGTAAATTTTTTTTTACAAGAATTTTAATATCAAATTTTGACGAGAATCGTAAATATTACAACATTTCAAAATTCTACTCAGAATTGGTTTTCGTTAGCAATAGATTAAACGTTGCGTACGTTGCAGATATATATTGGATTCCTCTCTATATCCAATCTTTCCAACATCTCATCCATAACAGTGGCCCACCCATCGTGCGTAGTATATCCGTTTTTTGTTTTTTGGTTTTAAAATAGAAGCGCCACAGGGCAGTACTCTAGAAATTATCACAAAAATGAAAAACTTATGTTCACATATCGAACAGAACAGAAGTTGTTTCAGGTATTAGATTTTCGGGTAACGTCTTGTATACGATATTAGCGCATAAATGCGGTGTATAGAATTTGTAGAACTTTAAAGACGGTCGTATAATATCGTTAATTTTATTTATTTATAGAAGTATATAGAAACGAAAATAAATGAAATGACTTAATTCGTTTGAACTTGGGAAATTGGCCGGCTATACGAACATAATATACTCGTATATAGATACTGCATTAAAAATATTATATTATTATATTATTACACCCGCAATAACCGTAAAATATAATATGCAGATGAAAAGCGTAATAATAAAAACATAAGTACGCCTATATATATTTGAAATAATATCGTTATTTTGTTTATTGTACAGTGTTTTGGTGTATATACTGCAGTATATTGAATAGAGATAAAAATAATATATACTTAGGTATATTTCAACTGAAGAGCCACTGTTGGCTACTGTGCCTAATACTTTTATATTATTATAATTGTTATTTATATCGACATCCAATTCGGATTTTCAATGTCGACGGCGTTAATATTTTAATGTGATTAAGGCTCCTTCATAATATATATCGTTGAAACTCCGAAGTCCTATATGTGTGTAGACGAAATCGTGCTGCAGTCGTCCCTAATAATATAACTGCTGGTATACGATAATATAATAGCTGCAGGTAAATGCGCATTGCATTTAAACGCACCTATACAATAGACGCATTGTATTACATAATTATGTGTGTACGAGTACGTCGTACAAATTATATTATGCAATTTTAATTACAAATCTTTAAATTAAAAGTATACGCCTAACGTTTCTCAAAAAGAAAAAATTCTCATGTTATAAATATTGTATTACTTGTATACACCTATTCTTACTAAAAATCGTTAAAACAGTATGAGAACAGTAAAATAAAAAAATCACGTGCAAAATGCTAATTTCAGTTGGCGATGTAAAAGTAACAATACTTTTTTCCGTATAAAATTTAGCGCTAAGCAGTCCAGTGGTGCCGAAACCAGCAGTCAAGGGTGATGATTGTCACCCTTCTTTTAAAGGGTGGGTGGTGGTGGATCCTTGATGGGTTCCTGACGGGAGTTTGTTTTGTAAACGAGGGTGGTGGTCTATACAACTTTTTATCTGCCCACCTTTTTAAAATATGGTTCGGCGCCACTGCTGAACACTATATTCAGATTGAAAAAGTGTCGAAAATTCATTCAATTCCAATTAAAATGTCCGATTCGGAATGACGGATTAATAATATAATTTATAAACCATTTGGAATTGGCAATTTGTTCGTATAATGATAGAAACTGATATATTGCAGTGCATATACTTAGATTTTCATTATAAAAATTGCTATTTGGATTAAACGGATTAATCTGGATTTCGAATTTATCAAACTTCTATTTAGCCCAAGGATAAATTGCAACAAAATCGATAGGTAATACGATATTATTCTGTACGAAACAACAATATTCGTATACGTTTATATAATTCGCTGTACTCTTAAACTTCTTGAAGCGTTTTTGATCGGACGATCATCGCGGTTGCAACTATATAGAATAGTTATTATATTGTATTATATTACGACCGAGGCTTATAGCGTTCGAAAAAGTAAATACTTTTTTAACATAATTTGTTTTTTTTTTTATATTTTTTATATCGCGGAGTTTTCGTCGAAATCAGCGACGGTGCGGTTGCAGACGGTGCACCGTGCACTTAAATGCGGCGCAGCGCCGCGCCCGCACGTGCAGTGCAATTAAACCAAACGCGAAGCGCATCGAGTGCCGCTATAATATTGTTAAGGGTCGTCGTAAATATTTTTATTTCTTCAGACGAGTTTTGCTGAAAACTACCTATATAATATTATATCATCAGCTAGTGTGCTTGTTACCATTATTATTATTATTATTATTATCTCGTTCACGAAATTCATCGCGGTATCATATAATTATTATATAAATAAAAATATCGTCGGATTAACAAATTGTACACATAATGTATACCTATATATACCGTGTACCTTGTTCAAAATTATTTTTACTATGTTTCGGATTACGATACATATAGGTGATGCAAGTATAAGTACTATAAGTACCTAAGTTTATTGTAAGTACGCGCGATTATAAAACGCGTAGATCTATTCGAAAACTACGATTAAAATTATCGATATTTAGGTATGTTTACGTACACCACGTACACCACTGTAATGGGAATACGTCACGCCATACTCATCGTAAAAACAAATACGGATTGGTTCAATTCGCGCAATATAAATCGCGGGTAATTCTAATATACGTTCGTAATATTTGGCGATGTCTCGCTGCGACAGCCGTGGCTGAATCTTACCAGGTTGTTGCTACCACTCTATGTAATACATAGGTATATGCTGGACTACACGAATACGAATTGCAATTGACAGCGTTTTTACGATTGGTCCGAATTCTGTCGTTTATTTCCCGCGCGTATTCGAAAGCGTATTAGACGAACAAACGGAATCGGAAATCCGTAAAAAATAAATATACGAAAAATAAACTGAAATTATTTGATTTTAAGAGGATTTTACGGATGGCCTTATCGGCAGGGTATTTATTTATTTATTTTTTTTTATTGACTACCCATCGCTGCGTGTTCACTCCCTTCGCGCCCGTAAAAAAGCTCTATCCGATCTAAGATCGGACGGATCGGACCTCCTCTTGTGTTTTGGATTACCGCTCTTCCGCCATTGACAGTGTGTCCTGTGTATATAATATAAATATCTATTCTGTTACGAAATCGACTAGTTCACACTTTTTTGTATAATTTTTGACTTTGAACATCACCTGCTCTACCGTTTTTGATTTTTTAAACATTATTTAAAGGTTTTTTTTTTCGGGATTTTTTTTTGCTGTTCTCGAGCGCTATTTGCGGATTTTAAGTGCAAACAAATCCGTACTTAGTTATGAATATTAGCGGCGAATAAAGTCAACGAGAGTTTAACAAATCGCACACGATGTAAATAATAATTAAAAAGTATGCGGCTGTGAAATAAGTGAAATATGTGACGAGGAACTGCTAACAATTATTAGCAAATATTACGTGTTGCATAACGTTATATACATTATAATATTATAAGTAGGTACGCGATAAATGTGTTAAATTATTAATAATCTCTATCGCGGCAGTCTAAACAGTAAACATGTTCGCGTTAAACGTTACGTTTAATAAAGAAAATGAAAAAAAAAAAAAAAATAGAAAAAATAAAAGATAAATATTATATATTATACAAAATAAAATACGCGTTCGCTCGATGACGTTCGTACGAATATAATACCTAATTATACATCATTCGACCGACAGAAACCGGAGACGGTCCCCGCCGAATATATTATTATTATTATTATGACGGAGAGGGGAATGAACTAAAAACCTAAACACGGTTTATAGGAGAGAAAAAAATAAAACAGTGTCGCGGTGATAACCGGTTACCGCGGTATAACACGGAATCCGGTGACATTATGGTTTTCCGGAGTCTGGCGTATTGTTGTACATCGACGGGCACTGCACGTACACGCGAACGTTCGCGGCGGAGGCGACGCGCGCAGGTGCAGTGGCGGCTATCTGAAATGTCTTCCTTTAAGTTATAAGAGTGTCTATCAATTGCTATAACGTAAGCAACGAAAAAACGATTCTGAGCCGAGTTCAGTTGATTGTGTTGCTTTGTCAACAATATAAATGTCATATTACGGTAAAATGATTACAATAACGTGCGTTTCCATGACAAAAATGATCATTTAAAAAAGATTAAAATATTTAAAACTTAATAATTTCAGAGGAAAAAGTTAACTGGGAGGGGGGGCAGAGGAGACAATTTTGAAAGTGCATATAAGACACGCATTTATACACGACGAGCTCAATGATGAACCAAGTTATAAGAGCGTGTAATGCAGCTAACTAATAGTATAAACGGGAAAATGAACGGGGGAGGCGATCGCTCCTATCGCTCCCTCCGCCCTGGAACCGCCGCTGCGTCCATTGAGTCGGAAATTCCCGGGCGTGGCCGCTGAATATTCCGGATTCGAATACGCCGGCGAAAACAATAATAGCGCGCGGATAGTGTATACACTAGTCGTGTTCGGTGATATGGAAACCGTGAGGAGGGGAGGGTGGAGAGGGTAAACAAGAAAAGGGCAGCGGCACGTTATTAATTTCGTAAAACATTCGTTGGCCCGAATGACGTGACCCCGGACATTGAACGGGGGGGAGAGAGTAAAAGGGGTTACGCGAAAAAGTCTGGTGTTAGACGTAGGGTTTGACAGGGAGGGGAGGGCGTGCGTACATAAACCTCGTTCTAACAGATACGTTATAGGAATTCGTGTTCTCTCCGTGTCGTCAAGTTTTGTACCGAGGGGTGGGATGTGAGAGAAATATTGTCGGATACTGTATTTGTGCAGTTTTCGAAAAATCGAAAAATTCCTATTCAATCGTCACGTTATTGAAATATTGTCATCGTTTATAATATATTTAATATAGGAGGGGGGAAGTATCGTCCCGAGTATAAGAATACGAACAAATTTTAAAAAAAAATATAATGTTTGGATTTAAAAAATTTAAAAAAAAAAAACAGACATACTTCGCACGAATAGTGGGCCAAGTTGGGAAGGTAAGATAATAAAGGGAATTTAATTTATATCTCTATGCAAGTACGCAACGATAAGCCTTTGCTAATGAAAAACGATTCGGAGCGGGTTTTATTTAAATGTATTTACATTTTCTCGTTTTTTTTCGACTTTTCTCAATTATTATGAAAACCGCATGGAAAATCAAAAAATGACTTTCTTAAAATACCGCCCAGATAAAATTTCCTTTTTGAAAAAATGCTACACTTGAACACTTGAAACTCAGGTCAAGATTTCTGGTAGAAAAGTTTTTCATAGGTGAAAAAAAATAAACATTGTAAAACCAATTCATTTCTCGCTGCGCTCCAAATTTCAGAAACAAAAAATGATATTTAAGGTTTTTTTTAATAATATTTTATCTTTTGCATTTTTTTTTTGGTGGATGTAAGGTGATTGACGAAATGTTCATGTCTAATGTGCGGATTATATTGCAAATTGCATTTTTTTCTGAATTTTACGTGCATTTTTTAGTTTTTATAGTATTTTTTCTTATTTTTACAAACTTCATAGTGTTATCATAAATTTTGATAAATTTATTTTATTTTATATTTCCTTTTAAAAGAAAAAAAATTAGTATTTCTATTTTTAAAATGTATTATAGATTTAGCGATTGTACCAGATAATTAATATACGATGCTGGCTGCAATAAAGAAAACGTAAAGCTATTTATTGAGTTGCAATATATAGTCGTATTGCACTGTTGTGTTGAGTAAATTTGTATACTTAATAAAAAAAGTTTTCTTTTTTATATAAAAGTATTGAACCGTATTTTGTTGAGACATTTTTCTTGTTTTTCAGAGCATTTTATTATTTATTATTTAAATCCGCACCCTACTCATACCTTACCTATAATATAGACGGAAAAAGTCGCCTCGGAACGGATGCATAACCGGTGCGGTAACCAATGACCCGACATATATACGATGCTACGGTCGATAATTATAAAATTGTTTTTCCACTCGCGTAAATTGTGTAATTTTATCATTTTTTTTGTATTCATTAATATTTACCGGGCAATGTGGATTGTCACAAAAACATATTGTGGGGCAGCGTGGGGTGATGACGCGGAACGGGAAAACGTCAATACTAATTACTATTATTATTCGTTCCGTAATGTTCTTAAGACTTTGAAATTCAAACTAACAGTGTCGAATACTTAAAATGGGATTTTCTTTTCCATTTCAAAAAAAGGTTCAACGGGTTCAATAACCGTTAGTGTACATGCCGCCGAATCGAAATGTGCGATCATAAAAACGTATGTTCTTGACGCATCACCCGGCTACGCGCCGTCCTCGGGAGCGTATAAAACCGCGCGGGAAACGGTCGCCGCCGCAACGCCGAATAGGAAATACTATTTTTTTTTTTTTTTTTATAGTACGCGCGAATCCAGTACGATCGCCGCCGGGGACCGGTCGTCACGGCACGTACGCGGTCTGGTTTAACGGCGCGGCGGCGTAGTGTACGTCCGGAGAGCGACGGCGGCGGACGTGATGTGTACGGCCGTACGTCCTGGACGACGGTCATTAGGTCGCGCGTTACAGCATTGCGCGCGATCGGTACCGCGTAGTCCACGGCTACGGGGGCCGATCGGCCGCGTTACAGAGCACGTAACCCGTACAAAGATACTCGCGTACTGACACCAGTAGTAGTAGTGATAATAGTAGTACCGTCGAGTACGTCGTTATTATTTATTTATTTTTTTTTTTTTTATGCTTTTTTCCTTTCGGTACGAGCCGCCGCCTGGACTCGAATCTCGAGTGCCGTGGAACAGTGGCGCGCGCGCGTATTCGTGACGCCCGCCGCGCCGGAGATAACACGCGCGCACCTTTTTTTTTTTTTTTCCCCCCGCGGCGCGTACCCGTTGCCGCCGCCGTAATACGATATATAAGATCCGTTACGCGCGTTCACTTGACTGAGAAACTACGACGAATGCCCGCCGGCAAGACGAACTCGCGCCCGCCTTGTTGTACGTTTTCGAATTCCGAGCGGTTTTCAGCGATCGTAACGTCGTTACCAGTGCGTTCGCTCACGCGCATCATTAATATTTTTAAACGTTACGTTTTCCATTAGTGTCCCGCCGCCGACGCGACGTTTCCGTATTTTCGCGAAAAATATTTTCGTTTCCTCCGCGGCCGTTACGTACGATCATCATCATTATTATTATTATTATTATTCGTCGACTGCACGCACTAACACGCGCCGGACGAATTTTATTACGTGCACACACACACACACACACACACACACACACACACACACACACACACACACACGCGCGCGCGCGCACACATTTTCTCGTCCGTATTTTACACGCGACGACTACGACGAGAGTCCGAGTCTCCTCTCTCGGCCGATTATTATCACGTGCGTACGCAGCGCTACGACGGACGCACGTACACACGCGGGCCCGCGCCACACACGCACGCCGCCGTCGCCGTCCGTATATAACATTACGTACCCGTAACGCATTACATACAGTGTTTTCGTTATACTCGGTACGCCGCCGCTGCGACACACGCGCTCGCCCGTCTAGCAGCACCAACGACCGCCGGAGACGCCAGACAAACACCACCACGACCGTAGCCGTCGCAACAACAACAGACTACCAGCGCCGCATCGCAACCATGTCGTCCGCGGTTTTCGGGGTGCACGGTTACCGGTGCCGGTCCGCCGCCGTGTTCGTGGCCGTCGCCGCAGCGATGGTCTCGTGCACGGACGCCGCCACCGTAATGCTCAAACTCAAAGGTGAGTTTTGCGTATTTTTTTCGTAGCGTAAAATCCCGCCGGACATTTCTCACCTCCCCCCCGCGGAATAAATAAATATGCATTTTCGTTCAATTATTATCGTGGTCGTGCCGTACGCGTGTTCCGCGCGGAACACTACGACTAACGACGACGTGTATACGTGTGCGACCGCCTGCCCGGCGTCCTACCTCAACACATGTTGTTGACCCGCCGCCGCCGCCGTCGCGGCAAGCCGGCAACCGGTGGTCGCGCGACGCGACCGTCGGCGTATTTTATTTATACGCGGACTGTTCGGATTTCTCGTTTGACGAGCTCTCCGGCCCGAATCGAAACCGAACTTTTCGCCAATCGGACGTTACGACACGCCCGTCCGTCGTGCAATTGTTGTTCAATTGTTCGTACTCCTCGAAAAATTACGTTCGCGACCGTGTAGATTCCCTTAATGTTCGCCGTGAAAACCGTCACGACGACAGCGACAGTCCGCGTAATCAAATGATTGTCATATATTATATTACTATAACAATTAACAATATCGCGCGGTTTCGTGAAAACGATTATTCGAACGCGGCGTCGGACATATTTTTTTATTCCCCTCCCCCCCAGAAATCGCACCGTCGATTACTGCCGCGGAACGGGGCCGCGGGCGGCTCGTAGAATCGGTTTTAACCGTTTTAAATTCATAACATTTCTTTGGTTTTTTTTTCTCTTCCACGCGCGATTGTGTCGCTATATTATTATTATTTTTTTTTCGCGTTCGTTTCATTACCTTGGACCTACCTATACCCATATACCTATCGTATTATTGCACGCGTTTTCAATCGCCGAATACGTGATCGCGGACACGTTTTCGTGTCCGGCGTCGTTCGGACAGATAACATTATGTGTGATATCGTAATAATACAATATTTATGTGTATATTTTTTTTTTTTTTTTTGTAACTACTCGTAGTATGTATCGCGTTCGTCCGCCCCGAAGAGGTCGGAGGCGGAGCGGTCTAGGTCCGGAAACGGGAACGGTGGCCCGATATTTTACTTTCTCGTTTAGTAAAAAAAAAAAAAAAAGTTACTCGCACAACACGATAATATAACAATTTCTCATTTCGTGTACTTTTCGTTTGGACGAAAACGCTTTTCCAAAATATCTCCCGGTGCTCGAAATCCGCCGCTCGTTTCGTCTCTCCGTGCGCGCGTCTCGAGGACAAACGCGTTCGCGTTCTCTCTTGTCCCGCGAGAAGAATTCGTCCGGCATGCGGAATACGCGAATAAACTCTGATTTTTCTTATTCTCAACGCCCGGATACATATTTTTTAACCCTCCCGATCTCCGAATATAATTCGTCCGTCGCGTTCGTTCCGTTCCGGTTACCGTGGGCGCTTCGCGGTTGTAACCGCGTTGGTATTTTATAATAACGCTGAACGGCCCCGGGCGAGAACGACGGTTTCGGGTTGTTACTCCATACGCACGTTTGTCCCGATTCCGGCGCGTTGGCGCCGACGACGACGATGTCGGTGCGGGTTTTCTGCGAGTCGACCAGCAGCCGATCCGTAGGTGGAGGGAGGAGACGCTCTCCTTAACTCACAGCTCGGCACAGTCGCGATAATATTGTCCGTTCGAAACACCGTTTTTTTTTTTTTTTTTTGCAGAACGGGAAGAGGGAGCCGTTGTGCTACGATTATTATCCGGTATATTCTGCAATAGGTGGGCCCGCGGACGAACCCCGTCCACTGTTCTTGGCCCCCGTTACGCGGGCCCGTCGAAATATATACGCTCGCGACCCCTGCCCGCCAAAGGTCGTACGAATTACGGTTAATAACCTAACCGTCCGAGAAATAAAAACAATTTAAACGCTGTCATTTGTTTATTTATTTTGTTTTTTTTTTTCCGTTTTGTGCGTGCGAGTCAATTGAGTTTCGCGTATCGCCCCGTACGGACGAACGGACGCGGACCCAGATGATATGCGGTCATTATACGGGCGGAGCGGGTATTTGTTAAGAGCACAAAAAAAAAAAAAAAAAAAATACAAATACAAAATAATAAAACGGCCGTGACGAAAACAACCGAACTTTAATAATGTCGCGCGTCAGCGAAATAAAAAAAAAATAAATGAATAAATCGCGGACATAAAAATTATTATTGCGACAAAAAGCCGCGGTCACACGTTTTGCCCGCGATCGTCGAACGCGAATCGGGATTTTTTCCACCCCCTTTCCCCGACAATCCGGTTTTTCGGCGAGCAACTTAGATTTCCGGGTTGGGGGCGATCGAGATCTCCCAACCTCCCTCCCACTGGCTACGCTCCTATAAACGAACGCCACTGCCCGTGGTAGCGTATCGTTTCGACTTTTCGACCGTAGTCGCGTGACCGCGGCTCGACGACAATAACAATAATCGCCGTTGTATCATTAACCTCTGTATATTGTTGCGTTACGGTCGTGCAATATTTACTGACCGGTGATCCGACGGGGATTATAACGTTTTTGCTCGTCGCGCACGAGTTTATACAAACGCCGCGTGTGTAACGTTACGGACACTACGCAGTTTCGTTCGAAGGACCGCGCGTGGCGTACGTGCGCGCCGGCCGCCGAAACGGGTTCCGCGAAACTTGCCCACGCGTCGCGGTGTTCCGTGTACGCGTGACGGTACCTATTCGCGGTGGCGGCGCCGCGAGTATTTTCACGTCGAACCGCCGATTTCATTTCCTTCTCCACCCCGCCACCACCACCCCCCACCCCGTGTACGGAAAATACCCCGAAATCCGCGAATCGCGAGAAGGGTAAAAAGTAAAAACCGAGTTTCTTCGGGGGTCTTTACCGAAACGTATCAAACATGGTAAAAAAAATGGGAAAATAAAATTAGTTCTCCCCTCTGTCGAAGAATATAACCATATTATCATTACTGTCGTCGTTGTACATTATCCGTTATTCTCCGGGTGTCGCGTCGTCAAACCCCGTCTCTTTGTACGGCCGATTCCCGAACGAAATATCCGAAATCGGCGGGAGAAAAATAATAATAACCATACGATTATCCGCGATCGAAACCCGCCGCGAGAACGGGTGTTAGATTGAAACGGGAAAGCGGGCCGGGGCACGCGTCGAAAATCGCACGAAAATGCGTGATAATTATTCCGTTTCGATCATTGTCCGTGTTAAAACTCGCACGTTCGAAAAACACACGATAGAAGAAACGCTGTTTTGTCCGTGTATAAATTTTAAAAAATTTGTATTCCGCCGGAGAGGACGGACGTGTTGAAAATACGGCATCACGATAATATTATTAACGCGCGCGCAAAACTGTTTCGCGCGGCGTTGCGAAATTTCGCGTCGGACGCACGGCAAAAAACAGTAATACTATCAATCCCGATGAAAATGTTTTACCCGTCTCGGTCGCGTTTGGCGGTCGTCGCCACGACAATAACAGCGGCAGTACGCCGCCGCCGATGTTCAATAACAATAACAACAACAATACATCGTTCACGATCGAGAGGCGACGAAACTCCCCGGCCGAACGGGTGTCCCGCCCGTGGTCCGTACTGTTCGTAATGCGTAACAACGCTCGCTTTTTATTTTTTTCGTGTAGAAACCCCCTAGAGTTATTACGCGAGACGCGAGAGAAAAGCCGTAGAAAAAGAGGCCGGGAAACCAAACTAAACGATGATAATGTGTAAGCGAAACGATTTCGGGGGTTACTATGTGCGATTCGATAGAACGGCGACTACTTTAGCCTATCCCCCTCCCCCGTCCCGACAACGGGGGAATTAATTTTCAATCGTTATTGTATTATAACAACACGGTGGGGCGAATACAAAAAAAAAAAAAAAACAATAATAATACTTATTATCGTAACAATATATTAACAAATGATACGCTCGCGCGATGTGCTCGCGTATATATTTTACGGGTTTTTATCGGTTTGTTTAGAAAATAAAAAAATTTAAAAAAAAAAATACGGCCAAGGTCGTCGAAATAAACGGCGCGTAATAGAACACGTTGCGGCCAACAATAATAACAATATTGTAACAACGCCACCCGCGATATGCGCGTAGACGCCGCTACGTTCGCTACGTATACGCACATATATATATATACAATACGTAGTTACGGGTATGTATATATGCGTATGTATATGTGACGCGCGCGCACAACAATATGTTTGTTATTGAAACGTTTCCTCTCTCCCGTTGCCTTTTCACTCCTTCTCCTCCATCCCACCCCACCCCCCACCATCATCGCCCCGTTAAAAACGGGATAACGCGAAAAACGTGGACCCGGCGTGTTTTATTCGTCGAACCGAAAAACCGCGTGCGCGTTATTGCATTTTCATTACGCGCTCTCGTCGGTTATTATTGCCGGAACGCGGGAAAAATTTACGGAAAAAAACGAACGAACGAACGACCGGGGAAAGACTTGAAATCGAAATCGAACTCGACGATCGACTCGCAGATGGGGGGGGGAGGTGGAGGTTCCGCTAACGGAAAAAGAAACCCCCGCAAAAAGTTATCGGCCCGGTCGTGACGCGCGTGCGATCGGCGGTGCCGTAGTATTCTATTTATTTATTTGTAATAACGGACTTAAAGAACGAAATTTAAGAAAAGATTTTACAGCAGTTAGATATAATGAAAGTTTTAAAAATTTAAAATTGAAATACAAACATAAAGTTATAAGGTGGAGGAGAAAAGAATATAAAAACACGAAAACTGTTTGTTTACGTGGAAAAGTGTTGTAAAAAAAAAAAAAACTAAAAATAACAAAACAAAACATAAACTATTACACGAGGAAATCTATAGTGTATACTTAACAGATAGTTACTTTGGGGTGTTAAAAATTTATGGAGAAGGAATTCATAAACTTATGTGAAGAATTCGGAATATAAAATAACTTTTGATTTCCAACATTATGTTGGTGTTTGTATATTAAAATTAATTTGGTTTAAAATAAAAGTATCATCAAATAAAAATCAATTATTATTATTAAATTTTTTCTTGTTTAACCGTTCGAAATGTCCGCTTCGATTAACGGACGGCGGGCGTGGAGGAGTTTGACGTTTCCGGAAAATTAATCGGAGGGCCCGATCCGAACGCGCCGAATATTGTCGAAGCTCGCATAGAGACCGCCGACGACGGAACCGCCGCCGCGGTTAATACCGCGTGCCCGGCGAGAGGTCGGCGACCTTTGCGCGCGTTTCGACAACACGACGGACCCGCGGGCGCCCCTCGCCGCGCGCCGCGCACTCGGTTGTTGTGTTGCCGTAAATTCGTTTTGCGCGTCGGTCGTGATGTTGGGCGTGAGTCATACCCGGCGGCTCGACGAATTTTCACCTCGAATCGCCGGTTTAGTTTTCCGCGAATACGGCCGCGGCGGCGCGCTATAAGTGACGATTTGTCGAGTCTTTACGTCGCGAGCCGCTTCCGTGTGTGTGCGTGGGGACATTTTTTACGACGAACATATCGGCGTTCCGCTGTCGTATCTCGAACTTCCGATATCGCGTACACGGTTTAAAACTTTGGCGACATTCAATCATATACGGTTTTGTCGATCCGTGGCAGTAAGCCCTCGCGATGTTTTTTTTTTTTTTTTCTTGTCGCGCCCGTCTTGTTGTACAAAATGTAACGGCTTATAAGCGTACGATATACGTATGCATATATATTTATAACATGTTCGAAATCAAAGATTTAACTGGTTTGTTTTGATTTTTTTTTTTTACCAGAGGAAGCTATGAGACACAAGGGATCTGTGGCCGTGGACGGTACCGTCAAACACAATTCCGCCGATGAGTACAATTTGAACGCGCAGAACTTCACGAACTCCGCCAATGGCACGGGTAAGCGTCACACCGGCCGATAAGGTTTCGCCGTTATATTACAAAAAAGAGCGAAATGGGTCTGTAGGGGCCAAAATAGCGAAACTGCAAATAACGTAAAAATCGCGAATTAATAATAGCGAAAATAATATTAGAAAAAAAAAAAAAAATCTAAATACCCGATGTAAATGCCCGTAAGGAACTTCGTGATATCATAACGACCTTATTCAAAAAAAAAAAAAAAAAAAAAAAAAGTGATTTTCGCTATTTCGGAGGAGCGAAAACGCTGTTCGATTTTCGTATACGGCGGAACGGGTGAAAAATGTGTTTCGGCATCCGAGTCGCGTACGCGCGCGAACGACTGAAAACGATTTATATCGACGAAACGCATTCGCGCGTTGTTATTTCCCCGGCTCTGCACACAACGCAGGTATTATGATTTATTCGCCCCGTTTTGTTTCCGCGCGTGTGCGAAACCCCGCGTATTATATCGTTATTATTATTATCATCATCGCAATGCGCCGTTTGTTACCGTCGCCGCGGAACCGGCGGACATATTCGGAAATCGATTCCGCGGCCGCATTATAACACGCACAGATATGCACGCGCGTGTTGCAAAACATTACGCGCGACGCGGGTGGCCCCGTACACGCGTTCGCGAATTTCCCCGACGTAATCGCGCGAGTAATGATGTTCCGCGGAAACATACGTATACAGACAGGCGCGGTGTGGTTGCGCGGTGTGCGCGCGCGCGTGTTCGACTCAACCACGCGATTCCGTAAGGGTCGCGGGGGTAGGAAATCGGCTGGTTTTCGGAGCGCGTCGCGGCGCGCCGCAGCACGGTCGGCGGCGAAAACGTCGTCGTCGCGCGAGTCTCGCGATCGGCACGTGTGAACTTGAAAACGCTATAGAGAGAACGGCGGCAGCGGCGGCGGCAGACCGCGCGCGATTTCCCACCGCGGCCGGGCCGCTTTCCCGGCCCGTTTGTGTTAGCGTATTGTACCGCGTTATCCGTCCGGTTTTCCGGATTTTTCTCGCCGTCGACCACACGCGTTTGCTGCGATTATACCGTAACCGTCGCGTCGTCGTGCGTATGTTCGGTCGTTTTTGGCGGGGCACGTGACGCGTTCCGCGTGTACTCACGGCGCGTCGACGCACTTGTCGTGTCGCGCGTAACCGCTAACCGGGTTTTACGTGTACTCGTGTTTTTTTTTTTTTTTTTATATGCAAACAATTCACAATTCGCACACGTAATGTTTGTACAATACGAGGCGAGAACGTGAGATTACGAGAAACGTTTGTTCCGGGGGTATAACACGTGCGCGGAGACGCGGTCGCGTTATACGACCAGCTACCGTTTTCGGCGCGCTCAAAGAGTACGATTACGCGTTATCGGAGCGGTTACGCGCGCGGCAACCTCGGCCGCGATAAGCGATACAGTTTGAATCCGCGACAATTTCATAGAGCGTACGATTTATTCGAAAATTCGACGAAATAACTTCCGCCGTTCACCTCCCATTATATGGTGTCCCTAATTACGTTCTTTACGGGGTCTTTTTTACTTTCGCCCGCAGATAACACCCGTCGAATTATCCGCTTGAAAAAAAAAATTTGAAATCACCCGACAATCGCGCGTACGATAAATATCCGCGGAATAAATTGTATTCGTTTTCGCGAAACCGACGTAAAATCGACGACCCTTGCGAAAAAAAAACCGCAAGACGAATTAGTGTACAGGCCGATGATCATAATTTACTATCCTACGGGTTTTTTTTTTTTAATACGCGACCGAGCGAGACGGATTCTCCGTGCGTTTACGTCACCGAGCGTAATCGGCGGCGGTATAAAAGTCGCGCGATGATAAAAACCGCGGGCGGTAAAGACGAACAACAAAAAAAAAAAAAAACAACGAAAATCTCAACGAGTGTACCGATATAATTTTTTCTATAACAACGTCATAAAAAATCCATTAAATAAAAAAAAACCGTTAATCGCTTATAGTTCGCCGACAACCGATACGATAATACGCGCGGCTTATTTACGGTGTAATATTTTATTTTTGTTTGCCCGTCGTCTTGACGAAACGAATCCCGCGCGATTAAAAAATAACGTCGCGTCGTTTCGTCTCCCGCTCGACGAGCGGTTAATGCAAATAATCGCGAAAATTAACGGTCGAGGATAAAAAAAAAAAAAATTTAAACCAATAGATCCCTCGCCGAATCTTGAAAGAAAAAAAAACCCAACCGCATAGTTCGAGAAAATTTTCCTACTAAAATCGAAAATTTCAACACCGAAATTTCTTTAAACTATATGTCTGTTTATGGAGTTTACGCGTACGGATTATATTTAGACAAATCGGAAAACTTCAGCGTTTTTCTCTATTTCGAACGTGTATCGTTTTTTTTTTTTTTTTTTTTTTTTTTTTTTTTGTTTTTTTTGGG
>CABPRJ010001920.1:708286-843700 GCA_902439185.1 Cinara cedri
GGGGGGGGGGGGGGGGGGGGGGGGGGTAAAATCGCTGCCTACTTTTGATTTTCGGACGGCACGCCGGTATTGAAAATTTCGTAATTTCCGATTTCCCGTCGACCCGTTGACGAAAAAATATAGCGCATGGCGTCAAATCGCAGTGCCGCTTGGTCTCACGGATGCTCTACAAAACGAAAAAAAAAAAAAAAAAATACCAATACTCTCCGAGATAATCGGCGTGCGCGGCTTAAACGGATTGCCTCATAATATACGCGTCATCGTAATAAAAACAAATAAAAATTAAATAACCCGATTATCCGATAGTCCGTTTATTATTTTACTGTGTACGAGATATGCGCGTACAGTGAGCGGATAATGTTCGTCATTCGTGGATTTATTTTATTTTATTTTTTTTTTTTTTTTTTTTCGAGAAGTTTATACGTAATAACCGTGTACATACGTACGCGAAACGGGCGTTGTTTTTTTTTTCCACGTTATTCGTTTCGCAGACCGGAAAACTTTTTAAAATATAATCTTCATTCCCGCCGCCCCGTCTCGACGAGTTAGTTATCGTGGTTCAGTTTCTCTGAAAAATGAATTTCGCTAAAAAAATACAATCGTTAATAAAACACCGTCGACGTTTCCGAAATATTATTATTGTTTTTATTTTCCGGTACCTACGGCTTATTAAAAAAAAAAAAAAAAAAAAACCGACCGACCCGAGAATTCGGGAATATATCGTACGTATTGCGTGTGCATACAAAAATTAATCAGGGGCGTGTGCCGTTTCCGCCGGTACGGTAAAACATTATAATTCGTATCGCGCCTATCTTGTTTTTAGAAGGAATTTTTGCATTTTCGTCTGTAATCGCACGTCCGAAAAATTACTTGCATAAACGTAATGTTCTATTGTCTATGACGGAGTTCCGGTCGCGGGCGTTAAGCGTTACGGTTTTAGCGGGTTTATTTGCCGGAAACGGGCGGGTCTCCCGGAATGGCCTGCAGCCAATCGATAAAAATATTAAACATCTCGATCGTTGTTTTTTCGCCCATTCTTTTGGATCATTTGCAATCCGACCGCGGGTCTTTTCGTATTCGCGCGCCGCGAAGCGACAGTACAATATAAATAACGACGATGACTGGAATGGCCGTTGAAATTGTGACTCTTATTACTTTACGGGGGGTTACGCGGGTCCGGCGTATGGATCCGGGATATCGGCTGTTACCGGGGCGGGCAAACCCTTTCCGGGATGTTCCCGCCGGGTGTACACCGGATAAACTGTGCCACGCGCAGAAGTCGCGGAGTTTCGAAATCTTCCGGACAACGGCCGGCCGGAATTTTCGCCGAATACTACCGTATCATCGCGGAGACGTATGACAATCGTACGGTTTTCGAAATATGTCCGCGCGCACCACCCCCACCCCCACACGTTTGTCGGGTTTCGTCGTTAATAATATTACGCGCCTACGGTTTTTATTATTATTATTATTTTTTATTATTTTCGTTCGTTTGTTTACACCGTCCGCGTTACGACGCATTGCGGCGCGGTTTTGTTGTCCCGCGAGGGCGCTGGCAGAGGGAGCTGACGCGAGAATGCGGTGAGGCGGGGAGGGGCGTTCTCGCGTCAGGTGCGGAGCGAAAACAAAACAAACAAAAGAAGCTCACGGGCCGGTTTTTGTTGTTTTGTTGGTTTTTTTTTTTTTTTTTTTTTTTTTTTTTTTTATTGTTTTGTTTTTTAATCAATCCTCCGCCGTAATAAATAACGTAACGCGTCGTCGTATAATATTATTATTATAAATACGTATAATATTATGTACGAGTGCCCACACAATACGGAGGAGGTTTGTTCGGTTCGACGTTACGTTATAAATAAAACTAAAAAGCGGTTTGTACGATCTCTTCGCGTATATAAATACCCACCTGCGCGTTACTGGTTTACGGAGTTCGTGTTTTTTTTTCTCGTCCGTTCTCCGCCGGTTAACAATATGTATAAAAAAAAAAAATAATAATAATAATATTATTACGTTTTAAATTGCGCGTAAAAGGCGCGGGAATCCGGTCCTCTCCTGCGCCGACGACGCCGCGGCACACGTGTTCGCTTTGTGTTGCGGGCAGCTGCTGCTGCTGCTGCGATTCGGACGGCGTGTAAAATTGTTGCCCGATAGGCATTATTCACAATAAAAAAAAATATAATCATTATTAAAAAAAGGACGCTACACGTCGTGCGTTTCTCGTTTCCACGATACGGTTAAAACGCGCATACGCATACTGCGTAGAACACGGTAAATTTGGGATTTTAGAAGTAAAAACACCCGGTGTGAAATCAAAACCGAAGACTGTTCCGGAGACGTTGCGTTCGATTTAAAAAAAAAACTGCGACTTTTTTAACGTTTTCTTTTTTTTTTTTTCAAACGTTTCCAGCCCCCCCCCCCCTCCGCGGAATATCGTTCTCTATTGATTTCGTAATATAGCCGTGCTCGTTTACTCTTTGAACCGAAACTAAGCGAGTTCTGTGTACGGCATGCGTAAGCACGCGTTTCGACCATGTTGTTAAACGGAAACAACAAAATATGCGTGACGCACAACGCATTCTCTTAACGATAATACTCGTCGTCGATGTAATAATATTGTTATTTTAACGTAAATCATCGTCAATAGTATTATTATTCCGACGGGTCCCCGGTCGCGGATTTAATTATTGTTGTCGCCGCAACGGAAAATATCGACTTTTTTTTTTTTCGTATTATTGGTTGTTTTTTTTTACTCGATCTATACGACGTGATAATAATAATATTATTGTTGTAGTCGCACGCTATACGACTGCACGCGCCCGAACCGCAAGCGAACATGCTACAGAGCGATCCTTTCGCCGTGTAAAATAATCGTACGGACCGCGCCGTCGAAGGTTTCGGGATGAGTTTCGTAAGAGATAACCGTAGAAACCGGGTTATTGACAACTACTATACAGACTAGACGAGGGGGGGGAGG
Source organism: Cinara cedri (assembly GCA_902439185.1). Classification (NCBI taxonomy): domain Eukaryota; kingdom Metazoa; phylum Arthropoda; class Insecta; order Hemiptera; family Aphididae; genus Cinara; species Cinara cedri. The sequence continues at coordinate 711,258 of CABPRJ010001920.1, forward strand.
GAAACCTGACGAATTTATATGCGCGTGACGAGGGATTCGCGAGGCCCGGGCCGAAATGTTAAATATTTTTATGTTCTATTATAATCCGTTGTTTTTTTTTATTTATTATATCGGCGTCGAGGGCCTGCGTTAAGGACAGGTGCTAATACTTCTCCTCCCGCCCTCCCCATCACAGAGAACCGAGGCTGCACTTAAACGTGGTCCGTAGCGTTTCGAATTATATTACGTATAGGTTTCGAAATTTTCTCGAAAAACATACTTTGGCGGATAATCGCGCCGGGGGGGAGGGGTAAGGCGGATTAAACGGGGTGGGTTTAAGCACGCGTACTCTGCGTGTAAAACGTTTGCGAACGTAACTCCGAACGACGGCGATAATGCGCTGGCAATACACTCGCGGCTCCGCAAACTCGGTCACCGTTTAAATATTTATACCGCGTCTCGACGGACGACTTTCTTCGCGTGATCATTTATAATAACGCCGCGACGATTGTGATGCCGGTAAATTGCGAATTTAGCGGGTTAAACGCTCCTATAACAATGTTATATATTTAGTTACGTATATAAAAAAAAAAAAAAAAAACTGGTTACGATTTATGTAATATTATGCAGATCAGTGGCGTCGAAGCAGTTTAAAAATACTCGGGCAAACAAGGCAAATACTGCGTTATATTGGCCTTCTTTGAGCGTAACATATTACAATATTACTCATTGTACTATATTAATTATCGCTATAGTTATATTTTCTACTAGTGCTACGCTCGTACTATACGCATATTTCCCACCCACTAGCACCACTCACCCGCCCATCATCAAAAATTATGGTCGGGCGATTGCCCGATGTCTGTACCGCCCGGCCATAAGATTTGTTCGCGATTTTCCGGCACACGGCGGGGAAGGTGGAGATGGCGAACGACATCGGGTCAAATACAACAACGCGTCTGAACTAACTGCGTGTGTGATTCGATATTAGATTCGGAGCGTGGTGAGTGGGTAATGTAAAATTCGGTCGTTTTTCCGTTTTCCAAGCAGTTTTCGTACCGGTATAATCGGATAAAACCGGGGAAAATGTACGCGTGCGTTGTATGTAAAAGAAACCTCGGTCCGAATCGTTTTCCGTTAGCGCCTATTGGTTTATCGTCGCGTACGGATATAAATTAAATTACCCTCTACGTCCTACGTAATAGGTTCCCGACTTCTCGCCAGCAACTGTGAAGTGTCCGGTTAGGTACGGTATTATGACGTCATCGGAGAAATCTCGAACAAAGCGCAAAGTGCCCCCGTGCTCTCGTGTATAATATAATATTACGTTTTTTGCACGATAATGATACTGTTTGGAACGTGTGAATCCGATACGATTCCCGGCCTTTTGCCGCGTCCGAACACGCGAAAGTCCGCGCTGCGTTTTTGTAATCGAAATGGTGAGGGGGGGGGGATGAAAAAAAAACACGAATAAAATCGGCCCCCTCGAAATGTATATAGACGCGTTATTACCGCGGTCCGAATAGTTGGTTCGGGATACGCGATGGCCTGCAACAAAAGTCGAAATTGTTAAACCGACTATAACTGGGTGTCTATTTATTATTATTATTTTTTTTTTAAAGCTTCTTTTTTTCCGGAGCGCGGGGGGGAAATTAGCGCGCGATCGGAACGACGATCCGGGCCGATCGCTAACCGCATCCGTAAAAACGTAACGCGCGCAAACGATAAATCGTGTCGAGTCAATAACATAACGATAATCGACAAGCCCACGCATTATTATTATTGTTGTTGTTGTTGTTGTAACCGCGTTAATAACGGTAAATTGCGTTTTTGTTTTTCCGCAGACTACGACGATAAGCTGGCCGACGTCGTGGATGACGCCGAGATGTCGGCCGTGTGGTATCTGGCCGCGTTCGGCGGCCTAGTGCTGTTCTTCTTCGTGGTGACGTGCTCGGAACTGTTCCTGGCCAATCCCGTGTACGCGCGCCGTTCGGCCGACGCCATGCACGCCGGATACCTGCGCCGGCGCGCGTCCGGCATCCGGAACCACCAGCACCGCTGCATGCCGGACACGCCGCCGCCGCCGTACCATCTGTTCGCGCCGCCCAGCTACGACGACACCGTCAAAGACTACGGGCTACAGCGACAGTTCCTCGGGCCCGCCAAAGTCAGCGGCAAGACCAACAAAAAGCTCGCGGACGTGTACGTGGTGCCCGTGCACGCGGCCACGACGACGACGACCTGCTGCACCGGGGCCGGTCGTCCGCCCACGACAATGTGCACCGCGTCCGACGTCAAACCCGTGACCGTCGCCGAGTTACCGCAGACCAAGTTCAAGTGAAAAAAAAAGAAAAAACGCACTAGGCATTTCAACCAGTATCGTCGTTATTTTACCATCGTACAGACTGACGACGACGACAAAAAGAAATCGCGTGCGGAAAAACTCCGGTGGATTTAAAAAAAACAAAAAAAAACAAATATATTTTCTATATATTACAATTCAGTCGCCGCGGAACGCGAATATTATTACATTATTATTATTTATTTATTTATTTATTTATTTGTTCTCGGACCGTCGTCGTCGTCGTACAATACGGATTACGATACAAGGCGCAGAAATTATTCCCATTGATCTCATTTTTATACATATGTATATATAAATATATAATGATAATAATATATCGGAGGCGTAAAAGAAAAAACGGAGAAACGTGGAAGAAAAAATAAAAACAAAAAAAAAAAAAACGTTTCATTATGATCGGACGCAACGACATTTTAATATTATATAACACTGCAGACGCGATATATTATTATTATTTATTTCGCGTGTTTTTTTTTTTTTTTTTTTTTTTTTTTTTTTATTATTATTATTATTAATTTATTATATTTACGCGCGTTTCGTAGACCGTATTTTATTATTATTATTATTGAATTTTATATCGTTTGAAAAATAATAAAAATAATAAATAAATAATAACGTTATAATACACTCGTTCATTACTATTTTGATAAAATAATATTTTTATTCGTAACGATTACCTACGCATGTAATATTATATGATATAATACTGTTTACTGTATTATTATGACGTATAATTATAATATTGTATGCATACGATCCATATACTACTTTATTATTATTATTATTACTATTATATATTCGAATTATTACAATACATACATATATATATATATAGTCTCCGAACGTTTTTATACGCTTATTTATATTATTATTGTGTTAATTTATACATTTTATTACTTATACCTCTTTTTATTTTCTTCATTTTTTTTTTTTTTTTTTTTTTTTGATACCTACGTGTTATAATCGATTTTATTATATTTATTTATTATTATTATTATTACCGTGTTAGATTATAATTTATTATTATTATTGTATTCGGCGCGCGTTCTGCGAGACCGCGCCGCGTAACCTCCGCAATCGAACGTTTTTTTTTTTTTTTTTAAATATAATACGTTCAACCGTCGTGTTATATTATTTCTTTTTTTCATTAATTTTCCTTTTTTATTTTCCTATTGAAATTAACGTCCCATAATAATGTTATAATACCACGTGCTCGATACAGTGTTGTTGCCGTGCCATTCGGGTACACCGGCCCGTCCGGGTTGAGTCCCGCGTTCGAAAATCTACTCTTGTTGGGTGCCGGGTTCCCGCGGGTACCATATGCTAGTTAGGCCCCAGATTTCCACAGGTCAATATTGTATTTTCTTATTGAATAGGTCGTACTCCAGATAGATATCGAGTTAACAGCGAATAGAATAAAAGTTCTAAAAAAATACCCGAGTGGACACGGTTCCTTAAAACTGAGAAGTATGGGATCATAACGGCGGGAACGTATTATACGAAAAAACATCAATTTTTAAAGAGACAACGATTGAAAAAAACGTTGGCAATGATTTATGTCAAAACGCTCTCATATATTAATTTTTTACCTAAGTGCATTTAGTGCATCAGTATTGAATGAAATTATAAATAACGCATTTTGAAAATATGTTGTTATATATGGCATTAAATTAGTATTCCTTAGAACGACCGGGGGTCATCTTTTAAATTGTTTAATCTTACCTGTGTTATTTTAAACTGCAAATCACTGATAATCCTATAAGTCTGTAAAAAAGAGTAGAAAAATGTTTTTTATTGCTTGTAAACGTTCGGGCTTAACTAGTATATAACCTGCCTAAAGCCGGGACCCAATTATAGCATAATACTCAAAATTAATTGGGACCCAACTATAGTGTATTACCTAAAAAAAAACCACTCGGATCCGGGACCCAATTTGAATGCAGACGGGTACACAGTACGCCATACGTGTACTTGTACGCGCCCGACGAATATTACATAGTCCTACGTATAAAAAATAATATATACGTATGAGATATATAAAAGTATTCGACCGGCTAAACGACCAACGTGTCATTATGATAATACGGCCTGCGGGTGTCGCGGTTTTATCGGGTGACCGATAACCTAACCTAACCTAACCTAACTTACGCGTCATAAACTGTCGGCTCGCATCGAGAATCGTCGGCTAATTAGACGCCGTGTATGATGTAAACGTTTGACGACGTTTAGCGAGAGAGATACAACTTCTCTCCCCCCCTATGGTGTTAGTGATAACTATAGAGTTGGGAATTTATAGGCCTGTAAAACTATGCTCACAACGGAGCAAAAAAAAAAAAAAAATTTAATTTAAAAAAGTGCCTAAACTGTTTTCAAAAATATTGAAACTAGACGTACGAGTATAAGTTTTGTTTCGTTCTTATTATTTAATGCGTGACTATACCTATAACGGGTTACGGTGAAAAAAAAACGTAAAAATTAACGCTGACAGCCGGTTGACGGCTCGCGAACGCTATGTCAAAAAAATAAATATTGAATTTTTAAATACGTTGATTTAGAACACATTTTGAAAAAAATGTTATTTAAAATCAAACAAAAAAACTTAAAGGTACAAAAAAGTATTATAAAAAAATTTCATGCGTTCTATTCTAAGTTTATGTATAGGTAATATAAATCAAGTTAACCATACTAACTTTGTTTTAGACCAATAGAAAAAATTAGAAAATCAAACGCCTACGAAATGTGAATTCTAATGATAACAAATGTGTAAGAAGGGCCAAGTCACTTTTTGTGATTGTTGGGAAATGTGCTTTGAAATTTTAATTCCCCATAAGGCTCTGTGTATTTTATTAAATATAAATGTTTGTGTAATTTTCAATTTCACTATTTCTTTTTTTTATTTTTAACTGATTTTTTCAAGAAATTGTCCCTTCTTGCACAAAGCCATACAGAATTATTATTATAGTGCAATACATAGGCATGTCTAAATAAACAGGTGTGTTAATGAAAATACGTATTTTCTCTATTATTATTGCACATGTGCCCCGGTCTTGGAAGAAACGGCACAATAACCATGCCTCCACCAACCGCCCACCTTGTCGTTTTCCTTGACTCGTTAACTTGGCAGCATAATCACAATCAAAATTCAAATTATTGACAGAAGAAAAAATTCCGTTTTATATTCTGACAGAAGAAAAGACAAAAGGCAATGGCGGCTATATTTTAGGAGGTATATTTTAATCACGTGATTCACAAAAAAAACCGTGTTGATGGGTCGTGAGTGTTCAGAAATATAACAAAAACAATTATGTTTTTATAAAAAAAGTGATTAAAAGAATTGTAGACTGCGGAAATTCGATAAACTTGACATATTTTATTGAAATTTAACAAATTCCAATACGTCTGTGGTGAGTGAGTGGAAAATTGTATCGGCGATTCAAGGTAAAAATACTTCGAGCCGGCACTGACAGAAGGAACAGTCTCACTTTTTCAAATCGCTTTTAATTCTGTTTCCGACTTCCCGTTCCAAAAAACAATTAAATATAATTATGTATAAACCAAATTAAATAATAGTAGGTAATTACGTAATAATTGTATACTTACATCGGCGACATATCGTGTGGAATCGAATAATATGTATTTATTACATTGTCAGGTCTAATATGTTCAGCACGTACACGATACTATACACAAGTGTTTCCTCATCGTTAGCGTTATACTTACGTATACTGCCAATTTCCAAGCTAAATAATATTGGCCTCAAAAAAAAAGAAATCGTAGAATTTCTTCTTACGTCATAGTGCGTCTTTTTACAGTACACTCGGGTAAATCTATTCATCAATTAAAAATTTTTTTTAACAATAAATATACACTCGAGGCTGAGTAAGCGCGGCTGTCAGAATTTGAATATTTAATCTGTATTCTTTCGACGGTAAATAATACAATAATAAATAAAATATGTATTATTTTATAATATAATCAAATGTTTGAACACCAAAACACCCCCTCTCGCTATATACGCCACTGAACCGAAGTATACGTCATAATTTCATAATCGTAATATTTGTATAATATCTATAATATTAAATTTATAATATTTTATTTGTATGCTACACACACACACACACTTAATATTATATATATGCTTAGCCAAGTGTCAAAAGTGTATTTCCATGTTCAGTGTAGCCTATTTTAGGCGACATCGTTGTTTTTTCCTTGTATATTGTTCATTAAACAGTTGCCTAATACGCTTTTAACACAGAGTCCGATTGTTGTTTTTTCTTTTTTTATTTTCATTCGTTATTTGAAATGCGTATTACGTCAGCGACAGTTATTACGACGAAACACACGTACCTTACACCGCATACTTTTTCCTCACGTCCATATCAATTGGGATGACTTCGTGAACTCTGCAAAAGGTCGTCGTCATAAATTGTAGTCATATTAGCCGATACTGTTTATTATTATTGTTCGGCAGAAATCGATTGCGAACGCCCGGAAATGACTTACTCAGGCGGTACAAATAAATCAGAACCAAATCGGAAACAAGTATGGTCGAGCGATTCGATATATAAATCCCGAATGTGCGACGATTCGCAATTTTTGGTCAAATATGATTTCAAGTATTTCGGCGGAAACCAGCGTTGCGTAAATATTGCCGATTATTCTCGGTTTTCTCCCGTAATTGAAAAAAATGAACAATGAATTTTAAAAAGCTACCATCCCGATGGGCTAACTATATATAGATCTAAAATACTAGATATATATACAAAAAAATGTTCTGTATATCATTTTTGATTAGAGCAAATCTTCCGATTAACAATGGAAATTATCACATGTCATTGTCATCTATATAGTAACGCTCAGAATCTATAAAAACAAAAAAAATAATAATAATAAATAAAAAAAACCTATAAGTATCTGTCATATCGAATAAAACGTAACATTTTTACTAAGCGTTGTCGTTTAATAATAAAATTACGCGAAGCTTTCGGACTCCATTGAAGTTTAGACGGTTATATACAAAAAATAAATTATTAATCAAATCGTATGTGCTGGTTTATGAACATTTTCAACAACAACCTAACCGTAAAAAACGGATCAAATCCCAAATCACCTCCCGAAAAATTCAGCCTATTAAAGCAGTGATATCTGCGTTGTAGCCAAGTCTGCTCTTTCTTTAGTCCATGACCTCACTTCTCTCGCGCATGCACGAGAAACACTACTCTTTTATTTGTATTACTTTATACTTGGCCATGCAGATTTTCAATGCGGCATGAGTGAATACACTGTTTGAAGGATAACGTTTGCTTTGACAGCACACAGCAGTTTGAAATCCAATGTTAGGTGGGAAAAAAAAAACTAATTGTACGATATTTATCTTTTATATAGATACAGAGAGTCTTACAGTGTTATCCTTAAATATGATAATAATTCTGCCAATATTCTTTTTTTCTTTCAATCGGGTTTTGTACGCGGGGGACACGTATGTATGTAGAGAAAAATTAAATTAAATTACTGTAATACTGTAATATACTCTATGTATGTATTGTGAAATCGTAAAAATAAAATATACAATATTGTATAACATTTCGTGTATACTAAATTCATCTTACGAAGAAAACCCGATTACATGGTATCAATTAATATTCAATAACGTTATTCATTTGGCGTTTGCATTCAGTGGACACGATTTTAAATTTTAATCAAACCTTATTTTTTATATTAATTTAAGTTAACGTCAAAAACTATTATAGCCACTTAGATAACTACCGATGTCTTATCAATATTTTTTAATTTAATGCTATAATATCGTCAATGTTAAATAAAATCATTTTTTTTTTAACACCCCCTTACACCCGTAACTAGGCACTGATTTAAAAAATAATAAAATATTAGGATTCAAAAATCTTATAAAGATACAAATCGGTGTACAGTATAATGTATATTATAATAGTTTAATGAAAATTAAAAAATACGCCTTCCCTACTCTCGTTTACACTCCATAAAGTGGCACTACTTTTTAGAAAATATCGATTTTTGGAATTTGTCCTCTACTCGCACTATGAAACTTCCATTCGTGTCGAATTTCGAGTTTTTTCGGGATATGCTATACAATTTTGATAATGAATGATTGAGTGAGTACGATTTTGAAACCCCCTCCTTTTAAGCGGTTCAATATTAAGGGCTCAATTTTTTTTTACAGTGTCCTTAGTAGTTATTATTAATATAATATATTTCAAACTTTCAAAGCCCATCTCTTGAGACGGGGGAAATACGATGGCGCGATAAACACCGGGTAAATCGGTTCGTCTAAAGATACTGTAGCATATTTGCTGGAACTTGGCCTGGCGCTCTGCAGATACCTTTCTAGACGATCGATAATTTATTTATTTTACAGGAATGTATAGTTTATGATTGTTACACGCATAGGCACTCGGCTGTGAAATCACTTAACACTTTAATAATCATTAAATAAAATAATACAGCGCGATGTTGGAAACTCGTTACGGAACAAGAGATGTTGCACATTATTATTTTTAATTCGATATAGGTACGCTACTGTATACGATATAATTACAGATCATTCGAAAAACGATTCCGAGCAGAAATTTTAACATGTTAGGGGGAAGTTGGCAATTTAGTTTAATAATATAATATATTATACTGATCGCAACGATAAATCATTGCATTGAACAGCGATTCTGAACAGCAAAATTCAGTTAAATGTATTTTGACAAAATTAGCCAACGAGAACCCATCTTTTTTATTCTAGATTTTATGTTCTTTATGTATATTTATATCGTCTCTGTACTCAATATTATTGTGTTTTTGTAATACTATGTACTTTAATTTTGTTATTTATGTTAAGTCTTTGTAATTGGGCTAGTCCCCGTTTTTAATATAAATAAATAAATAAATATGTCAATTATTAAAAAAACCGCGTTAGACGAAACGACTCAATATTTTCAAATCGATATTTGTAGCTTAACAAATCCAAAATACATGTTGAATATTGTACCGCGTCTTAATAGAAATAATTTCCGAAGAAAAATGCTGGATTATTTTTAATTGAATTACTTGAATGATTTTAATTATAAATTCGTTAAAATCATCAGAAATGTGAGAACGTTAGGAACATCAGGAATATTTGAGTTTTTCCTCGACGAAGGAAACAAAATAATAGTATGATCGGAAACCCTGTAATAATTTACTTATTAGTTTCCCGCAATTCGCAGCAACCTATACTTATAGTAATAATTGCCTTTTTATTTAAAGTCGTGGTTACGTGTCATAATATTTATCACCCCGCATGCGTTTATATATAAGTAATATTTACAAGAAAAAAACGCCGAAGGTACGTTCAATTGCACTTTGTGCAACGGTGTAGGTAATAATATTTGAAATATAGAATAGTTAAAACATTTTTTTTTTCATACGTCATATTATAAACGCGTGTCATTTTCGTCAAATTACAAATTATTACTTTTGACGTCACATACAAATATTAAATTTTAAACAAAGCTTTGTTTTTCTGCTCGAAATCTAAACATTGTAAGCGTAAACAAATTATGAATTAATGCTTTCTATAGATTTTGAGCGTAGCAAGGAACCTATTGGTTTTAGTATGATAATATTACGTGGTTCATAAAAAAAAAAAATATTCGTACACATTTTCTATTGGAATTCTTACTTCAATCAAAAAGCGATGCTAAAGACATTTTTTGTAGCATTTTCGATTTAGTTTGTTCATTAAGAAGGTGTTTTTTTTATTTTACGTCTAGTCTTCTTAATAATTGTGGAAAAACGGGAAAATGTACATCAGCGAATTTATTATTTTCGATTTTATATAAAAATCTGAAATTTTCATAGAATACTCTTATAAGCATTTTCTAGATATGGTAATTTTTTTTTTAAACACTGTTTTTTTTTTTAGCTATTTATAGTTTATTTGGTTTTATATTGATACAAGTATGTTGGCTAAGCATAAATGCTCGACAATTTTGCTCGAGGTTATGTTTAACGGTAAAAAAAAATTCAGCTTTGAAGTAGTTTTTTTTTTACAAGCATTTTAAGTTCAAATTTTGATGAAATCATGTGAAGACATGTAGCCAGGATTTAATTTCAGAAAGAAGAGTGTCCATTTTCAAACATTTATAAAATATCTAAATAAATAACAAAATATTAGTTATATATAAAAAAAAATGTATATATCCTCGAAATATATTGTTGATAAGTTTAAAAACAAAAAAAAAAAAAAAAAAAATGAAAAATAAAATAAACATTCCGTTAAGTATTTTATTTACCCATTTTTAATAATTACAATGTTCGCAAATAAGCTGCAGATAATATATCAGCACATACTTCGTATATTGGGAACACTCCAAAAATTGTTATCATATTATAATAGTTGGTAAACAAAGCACTATAACTGATTAGTGATTATTTTTCAAATAAAAGATAGTAATTTACATAATTAGGTAATTATATAATCTGTATGTAGTCAACTTTATTAAGACAAGGTGATTTATTGTTGCTGATACTATTTAACATAGCACTAGAAAAAGTTATTCAAGGCTATAGCTATGGACAAAGAGAAATACAACTGGGTGAAACAATGACTTCTGGCTTATGCAGACTAAAATTTGAAATTATTCGTAAAAATCTTTTATCATTATCTTTTTATTGCATAGTTTACACATTTTTTTTTCTGCTCCTTCACCTTTATCCCAACTATTTAGAGCCAGCCAAGTACTGTTCCCGCACAAATCCGAAATGGGACACTCCGCCTAAGTCTTATTTAGAACTCACAAATTTCATAGAATTTTACACCGGTCGTCGACCAAACGCAACCCCATTTGATGCCTCTTAAGACAGATAGAGGTGCCGTGGTAGTATTCTGATTCCCTTCCACGAGGATAATAGTATTGGCAACTTTAAAGTGAATTTGTACCCTGCAAAAATAATTAACTGGATCACCCACTTGAGCTTTCCACCAACAGGAATTCGGTGACCTTGGATTCGCTAAAACCGTATCATATAATCTCTCTCTAAGGTAAGGTAAGAAGTTCACATATATTAAAATAACAATCCAAAATACACATACACCATATAAAAACTAGACTTTAATGATCAATCTGGGGGCCCCTAATACGACAGTACTTGTGGACAATTTCAGCTTTATCCGTACGTAGATCCGTCACTGATATGTATACATACTTTTTTTAACGATACATATGTAATACGGTTAAAAATGTAATGAAAAATAATATAAATGTTAAATCAATTTTAAAACAAATGTGCGTTTTTTTTTTTTTTTTTTTAAAAGAGGGGGACCTGGGTGTAATAAAGTTTGGTTGGATATCGTTAACTACAATAATATTTTTGGTTACATTTTTTTTTTATGTGCAATGACATTCTCTGTTAGGTATATCCTTATAATGTTAGGTACGCACTTTTTTTTTCTGTCCCATATACTATTAACATGTACGTGTATTGAATTTCAGGTTGTATACAATTATTCTTTCTTTAGTTCCTGCAAAAAAAAAAAAAAAATGATTATTAACTCGACTTTTGGAAAAAATATTTTCGTAATTTTGTCTAATGCAATTTTTTCCCCTTTACTTTTCGATCTAAATTGTACAAGTGTATATTATACATTTTAAAAATTGAATTTGCATAATATTGTATTGAAAACTGTATTATAAAATCGATGTAAGCCCTTCTCCCCCGGAACCAGAGATGTATACACAAATAGATATATGGTGTCGAATTTTGGTGTTTATTTTCGATTTGCGCTATCTATATATTGTATTATATTGTATACCGGAAGATATTAATGCCGTCTATGGACGCGGTACCTGTGTACTCGTCTGAGAAAATTCCCAAAACTTCAAGGGTGTCGACTTTCATCTACTCGGAAATGGCCACTATGCATAATATATTCGGGTTTTTACGTGATATCGAAAAATTGTTTATGCAATATTTTATATACATAATTTATTATTTCCACATAATTCGGGTAAACAACAAAAACTTGTACGTAAAAAATACAAATATATACCAGACGTGTTTTCTATACCACGACCAATCTATAATTTAATCGCAGCGGATCAACTAAACATTTCGTTTTAATCCCGAATGCGCGTGTTGGTTTGTATCTGTTTTTAATTCCATCGGTTTGAACATAAAATATCTAATATTTATTGTAGGTAAATCACAGAATAAACATAATAACGTACACAAAAACAAACTTTTATGATTTTTTTGTTTTTAATCTGACCGAAGCGAGATGTGTATTCGTTTCACTCCATGTGTGCATCGAAAATCAAATAATAATATTACGTTTGTGCGAACAACTTTTCGACCAGAAATCTTACTCCAATCAAAAGCTTTACATTATAAAGGAACTTTCTTGTAGAACCTATAGATCTACAGTTGTTGCATTTAGGGAGGGAGTTCAATTCTCGTTATTATTTTCACTTTAATTAGTTTATTTTTATCAGTTTCTTAAGTTTCAATTTTGCGTAAAAAATCGTTAAAACGAAAATGTATCAGCGATTTCCGAGCTCGAAAACTCGTTCTACTTTGTTGTACAAACGAGAGCGCATGTCCCTATTAGTGCGAATAATTCGGACATTTTATAACGAAATGTAATCTCGGCAAATATGTGCACGCTTTGCCAATAATAATGACGACAAAAAACGCACGCACAACAATTTGTTTTCGTTTAACTGATAGCTCGCCGTTTAAGATGATGTAAAAATCGTAGTACATTGGTGTATGTATAAATGTATAATAATATTATATTATACGATTTCACGTGCGACGATGTGATAAAAAAAATATACGACACCTATTATTATGCTGTTGTCGGTAAAAAACTAATCTAGAAATTTCGGAATTATCAATCGCGGTGTCGTTCAACTAACCGCATAATATTCCATTAAATTAATCCAAATGTTTTCTACGCCAATAATGTTCATTATATACGAGGTATACGAGCGTAACATTGTGTTATTTTGTTGTGCAAAACGATGTAGAAAAACGATAGGAAATGTGTATTGTATTTTCGCGCGATATTTATTCGTATTTTTGTACATATATTATTATTATCTCTTTTGAACGTGTTTGTTTGATTATATTCGATAATCGCTGCATTACAATGCAGTGGCGTGCCGTAATATTTTATCACCGGTAAACGATAAAATATAACTTCAAGTTGAATCTTAAATCTTAAAAAAAAAAAAAAAAAAAAAGTATTTTATTTATAAAATAGTACTTCACACGTGGGCGGGCCACTGTTGTAACCTGTACGTGAGAAGTCGAGAAGGTAGGGAGGGAATTTAATGTATAACGATTACATTTACCTAACCATTCCTAACGAAAAACGATTCTCAGGAAAGGTCCGCTAATAGTGTTGCATTGTCAAAAATATCTATTATTATAATATTATACGTCATATTTTGGTAAAATAATTGCATAATATGTATTAAATATTTTCTTTAATAATATTGTACCTGTTTTCCTTAGTTTTTTCCTGGTTTTCCCATTAATTGGGAAAACTTCTGGGAAAATAAAAAATGACAAGAAAATTTGAAAAAAAATGTATAATAAACGTCATTGTACAACCAATACATTCCTCGCTCTGCTCAGAATCTAAAATTGCAATACAAAATGTATTTGTAAATAAAATCCATTCGTCTTTCAAGAAGTCTGTTTATAACTTTATTAAAAAATTCTGGATTATTTTTGTCTTCGTGCGAGAGTAATTTTTTTTTTAAATTATAATTTAAATACTTCAATAGCTGATGTACCCACGTAATATAATACAAGTTTAATGAAAATGATAATAATCCGACGGACAACAGCAAAATATCGGAATTACGTTTAAACAAATATCGTTTAGTCCGCTACACAGCGCTTTCGGCCGTCATATAAAAACATATGGATATCAGCTGGAACTGGACAATCTAAACTACGAGCGCTTCTGTAAAGAAATTTCCTTTGCGAAAAAAATTAGATTTGATTTCTTTCGAAGAAACTTAATAAATTGTTTTAAACCGAATACTGTGAATTAATAATGATAGCAGTAATTTTAATGTATAAGTCGAATTTTCATTAAAACACAGGTACTTGTGATGAATGTTAAACGTTTTATTTCTTCCTTTTTGATCGGGCACGCGCCGTTTACCTAGCTTGCCCTGACTCTGGTACAATATGTACGTTGTACGTTATAAGAACGTAGGTATACGTTATAATATAGATATTTTCACTATCGGGCCACCAAAGCAATGGCATGCGTACGACACGTAATTCATTAAATACTTGTAATATTATTATAGTAACAATAATTATCACCTATGTCATACTTATATTCTTACACTGAAAAACTTCTGTTATCGCATCATACGTTGCAGCAAATATTATAATTATTATTATTTCATAGCTGGTAGTAGGTACTATAAAACGTGGACGTTCACGTCATAATCATATCTGACGGACAGTGGAACCTCGAAAATAATAATTCGAGTACAGCGTATATAGGTATATTATATTCTCAACGAGTCGAAAATCCTTGATTAGTCGAAAGAAACACCGTAGCGGCCGTTCCCTTCCGAAAACCTCGACAAATCAGAAAGACGAAAACTCTTTACTTTTGATAATGATAATATTTTTACAATTGCACGTATACCGAAAACAATCTCGCCCGTCGTTTGTATAAGTAGATATTATATAAAACGACTAATTATTTATTATTATACATATTAACACAGACTTGTATACTAATATTTGAGTAAAAGTATTTAAATAAATAATATATTCGAATGTTATTGTTTTGAAAATTAATATTTTTTTATTCAATCCCGAGGTGGATTCGTAGCAATTGTCCACTCTTTATTGTTACGTGATTTTTTTTTTGCTTCTTCATAAAAACTACATCCTTGATCCTTTATTATTTATTGCATATACTCCAAACGTGATTTTCTCCTATATAAGTTTTACCTTCCACGCGCCCTTTTATAATAAATCACAGCAATATCCGCTATGTCTTAGCCCTCAATGCATGACCAATCCATTAATCTCTTCTTTTCTTGATACTATTTATATAGAGCTCTTCTCATAAATATTCTTTCTAATACTTCTTCGTTAGTTATTATATCCGTCCAATTTATCTTAACTATCTTCTGTAGTATCGCATCTCAAAAGTTTCTATTTTACTCTGCTCTTCTTTAGCAATCATCCACGTTTCGCTGCCATACTGCAGAATTGTACTTTATACGTACGTTTTCAGAAGATTTTTCCTGGTACAGTGTATGCTGACATTTCTTGGAGTAAAATGTTTACTAGTAAAACCAATATTAAAAAAAAAAATTGAATATTAACGGCTCTATAGAAGATACTTTAGATCTATTTAAATACTTTAGTATATTAAAAAAAAAAAGTATTTGCCCCGAATTTTTTTTTGATGAAATATTCAAATACTCGTATTAAACGTAACACGCTAATAATACACAATGATTATTAACATAATTTAACATTAATAAGTACTTATTGAAAATATCTTTTTAAAGCAAATTAAATTTTATAAAACCCCAATAACTCGAAAGCCATTTACCTAAAGTATTAGTACCCATTTATCAAATAATAACTTAGGAATCAGGTTTCTATAAGACGTTCAATAAGGATGTATAGTTGTTAAATTAATTGTACGATAAAATAATACAAATAAACAAACTCTTCGTATAATGTGCAAGAGAGAGAAGGTTAGGGGTTATATCTCCTCAATTGTCTTTAAAATACAACAGTTATGAACTGTATTTAAGCTTAAATAATTGAGTACTAATAATAAGCTTTTTTGCGAACCGACTTTAAAATTCTCATTGTCGGGTTAGTTCATGTTTATAACAAAAGAAGATTCTACGATCTATTCATTAACCATGGTTATTATTTACCACATATACCCATTCACTGACGATTTAATGGGGAGAAGACAGGTGGATTGCCTAACCCCCTTGGCCTGTATTCATGTCACTCCAAAAAGTAGTGCGTTTTTATTCGTTTTATAGTGGATACCATATTATCATTTCTTTGGCGATGTATTTCATGATGGTACTGTCGAAATATTTATATTCACTTCTCCCCGGGTGATAAGAAAAAAAAAAGCGTAAGATGAGTGACTAATTAATTTTTTTTATTATTATTATTATTAATAGTACGTTTTACTATAAGAAATATTATAAAAGATAATGTTTGTTTTAGTTTTTTTTTTTTATAAACTTTTATGTGTTAAAGGTATAAACTGTAAAGCGTTGCACATACGCTTTATAGTTTTTGATAATTATTATAATACCATATCGTTCAACAATAACCGTATCTTTTAAAATGGAGGAGGGAAAATGAGACATATATGATATTATGAAAAATATTTTTGTCCTACCCCCGCTCCCTCTTTTGCCTGGAATAACGGCTCCAGTATCCATTTCATTGAAAACTCCTAAGTACGCTACAGTGACATCGTACCCCTATCGGCTACATAACCGTTATTTAAATATATTATTTACAATCCAAATATACCAAAATACCTACTCGTTTGCACTTCTTTTTTTTATACTCACTAATTACTCAGTTATGACGCGCCTTTTTTTTTTCTTTTTTTTTTTAGGGCATCACGATCATATTTTTTCCGTTAAAATAAACGTAGTTACGTAGGTACTTGAGGAACAAAATTTTTTAGACTGTCATTTATTATTTTTATTAATATGCACCATTTATTGTTCGAAATCATTTTGTTTTGCCTAACACGTGTTCCATTGCGCATTATAATCGAAACCTCGCTTGGCCTCTTTAAAACAATATTTTTGTTTCGTTGGTTAAACACGTTGCGGGAGAACCAAGGGTCAGATGCTGAGGTGTCATCGTTATAGGGTTAAATCTTGACAATTTTTTTCAAATATATAAATATATATTGTATTTGCCATATACAATCTCTTTTACTGTATAGCTATACGTGTATACGCGAACGTAACTTTAGTGAACTCAAACTCATAAAGAATTATTTGAGTTCCACTATATACCTACCATATGGGCTAAAAGAGGCTATTAAATTTGGCTTTTTTATTTATACAAAATAAAGTTGCTAGACAAATTGATTACAAGGATGTTATTGATGAATTATCGGCAGTCGAATCGAGAAGAGTACAATTGTGATTCTGAAAAACTTTACATCCATCTATGTTTTTTTGCACAATTCTCTTTCGTTTAATACTTTATTTTATTTTATTCAGTATGTCTGTAAAAATAAATAAATACATGCCTATACGAAAATTCGATAAATTATAGATTTTAAAACGGAACCTAAGAATTTTTTTTTGGGGGGGGGGGACGGACGCGCCGGATACATTAATTCAAATTTTTTTTTTTTTCTCAATCGCGGATATCACCTATAGGATTTCGAGTTGTTTTTTTTTCGTTTTTTCCTCCGACGTTATTATAATCGCGTTTTAACGATGTCTATACAAAGTATATTGTGTGTATAGGTACCAACGGGTTAGAATAATCTTCTCTCGCGCAACGTTGTTATTTGATTAAAAAAAAATACATATAATATAATAACAACACGATTGATCGTTATCGAATTATAAGGTATATGGTACGGGAGCTATAATCAAAACCTCCGTCGTATACCTATTGGATAATAATATTACGACAAAGGAATATAAAGACAAACGACGGCGTATAAGAATCGCTCTGTACAATAATTATCGTGATATTGTACTATTATTATTGTGATATGCGCATAGTGTAACGGGCGGCCTTAAAACCGTCGCCGTCAACACGACTCACCGGATCGCCGCCGTCGCGTCGTCGCGGTCGCGTGTAATAAAAAGGAAATTTTTTTTTAATAATTTATTTTTTTTTTTGTTAATACGGAATAACGCTCGATATCGTCGGCCGCTTGCTCAATACAATTCGTTTGACTGCGGGCTCTTCGTAACGGGACGCGTAATAATAGTAATAAATAATAATAACGAGCCTATGATATCGCGCTCGTATACCACGTACACCACCGTCACGTCGTCAGATTATCCGTTAGACCCGACCCGAAACCTTAGGCCGCGCACAATATTCGTACATATGAATACGGCGGTCAACGAGAATATTCCGCGGATCGATTTTTTTTTTTTTTTTTTTCATCGTCCGTCCGTATAATTACGTAGGTGCAATTATATTATAGGTTACGGGTCCAAACGCGAGCGCTATAATAATATTAATAATTATTATAATATAGTTTGCAGAGTATAATAATGTGTATATAATTCGTATATGGGCGCCTGCAGGAAATTTATTAGGGAGGGGCAAAATAAAATCAAACATCAAAAATTACCAAAAAAAAAAATTATATTTGAAATTTTGAAGTTCAGGTTTGGGGGCAGCTTGCAAGGGCTCTCATCATCGAAAATGATGGGGGGACACTGTATTTTTTTAATAATATTTCGTAATCGCCTATAGTATTTTGATTTTTCAATTATGTCGTCACCAACCGATGGGAAATCACTAGAGAAAATAATCATACCATACAATACATTATTTGATCATCGATTTTTCATTTATTCAATGTGTTTAATATAAATTATAATATTATATGCATAAATGTATTATAGACACGGAAAATCCAGGGGGAAGTGTCCTCTCCTTGCCTCCCCCACTCCGAGCGGCCGTGTATATATATATATGTTATTAATATTAATTTAATTTAATTAAAAATTACATTATAATATTATATTCTGGTTGGTTTTCATTTAATTCGAATTTTTTTTTTTACTCTACATTATTATTTTAATAATATAATAATTATTTCGTCATCGAACAAAAATGCTTAACAATAAAAAATAAAAATAATATAGAATTAGCTCAACGATACCCCTCTGATAAGCGTAGTTTGTGTTCGGAGTGAGTGAGTTCAAATCAAGTCAAATAACAAGAAGTATTGGATACGATTAGGTGGGTAACATAATCTTCTAGAAAATTGTAAAGGTAATAAAAATAAAATAATATAATATATAGGTTACGCCATTAATAAATTATACGCTAACGTTGTACTAAAACACTATCAAAGTTTAACTTTTCGATATTATTTGTTGTAAATTATTATTATTTTCGGCCGTATAGACAGTTTAGAAGTAACAAAACATATATGCATAATATGCATTGCATATAATACGCGTATATAAATAACGACCGATAATTTTATCATTGAATAGGATTGTATAATATTATAGACGTATTGTAAAGATATTGACTGTATAATACTGAGCGATTTCTGTTTTTTTTTTCTATTTCGAACCGGTAATTTTTTCGGAATCGTTTAAGCTTTTATTTTAAAACCGTTTTTTACCGTTCCGCCCCTACTCCACGTACGTTAAATAAGTATAAATATACTATTATATTTTCGGCGTAAATATAGTCTCTCTTCGAAGTTTTTTCCATCTTTAACCCCTGTGTATTATATAGGTATATGTATAGGGGTATTGTGCTGAGCAATATATTGACCAATCCGGAATCCAAATTACAATTTCATAATCCGGATTTCGGATCCAATCCGTAGATCTCGATTTTAGATCCAAACCGGCTGTACTATTCTTGAGATAATCAGCTATTTTTCCGTTATTATCAATAGTATATACAGATTCTATACAATATGATCTCGGATCTATCGACAGTCGACTCAACGTGATATGACCCCTGACAACAAATATGCCAGGGTTTTTGAGTTTTTCACAATTTCTGAACTTATAATAGTACAGAGAAACTTGAGTAGTAACTTAAAGTAATACGCATTTTATAGATAGTTATAGAATTTCAGAAATATCTAAATATAAGAAAAAGAAATTCTAAATAAAATAATTATGAATGAAATAAAATAAAATAAAAATTGTTTTTAAACACTTTATAATCCGGATTGAAATAGTCATTGTGTCAATCCGGATCGGTGATCTGAATTCAGATCGATCCGGATTTAGTGCTCAAGTGCACTAGAAAGAGTACTCGTATACAGTGTCGTATTTTCAACAGAAGGGAATAATAATAAATAGACGCGTTATAAAAAGTAAACTAGTGAATAATAATAAATACGATTCGCGGATAAACCGTAAAATTTTGTTCTGTGCCATATTAAAATACGGATCGAAAAAAGCCGATTTTCATTCAATCGATCGATCGCTTTTTTTCTCTACCACTACTCGCCTAAAACATTTATAATTCCGAAATAAATACTCATAGCCGTTAAGTCAAAGTGGGAAGGGGGAGGTGGGGCGATATAACCCCATAATCTCATTGCACACGTATTTCAATGACGGTTAAAAAAAAAACACATTTTATATGGTACGACGAGTACTTTTGTTTTTGTTTTTGTTTTTTTTTTTCAATTAATGTATCGCCGATACAGTGTTGTGTTCATTACATTATTACCCAGTATTCTTTAAAGGCGATAACTGCAGCAGTTAACGTGCGATGTGTTTGACGACTGACGTCACTACAGCGATAAAGTGCAAGCACGTAATTCTCATCATCGTATCATAAAATAATAATAATAAAAAGATAATTAACAACATAAATAATTAAAATTGTTATTATTATTTATTTAGAACGCCGACCGGCGGTTACAATATTAATACATTGATTTTAAAATTACCAGTGTTGAATTATTATTTATCAATATAAAAATATATATAAAAGCCAAATACCACTCACTCACTGATCGCTGTATCTCAAAAATTACACAACCTTAATGAACTTAAAATTTGAAATAGAGGTTTCTCTAAAAATCTAAATGTACAATAAGAAATGATTTTAAAAAAATAATGTTGCTTTTAAGTGGATCATTTAATAATAATGATTATAATAGTAATAATAGCGGTGAATACATGTTAAGCGGCTTGACGGCGGCCCTACCACAGTAACACGGATGAAATTTATTGTTATGGATTACCATAGTAACACGGGTGAATTAAAAACAAGTTTAAAGATTGGTAACATGAATGAAAAATAAAACCGAGTAAAATATAAAATAATATTAAAAATATCTTATGTTACAAAACTGTCCACGGGAGAAGCCGGGTAATACAGCTAGTTATTAATAATTATAGTGGTATTTTAATGTTTTGATAACATTATTATATCAGTACGGTGGCGTACCCGTGATTTTACAATGGAAGGAGTGGAGAGCTAAACTACTAAAAATTAAAAAAATAGCTCGTGGGTGAGCCACAGTTATAGGTGAGAAGTTAGGAAGATAATGAAGGAGAAATTGAATGTAAATCTGTAAGCAACGATAAACTATTGCTAACGAAAAACGATTCTGAGTGGAATTCAGTTGATAGTGTTGCTTTTTCAACAATATGTATATCATATTATTGTTGTAAAATAATTACACAGGCATTATATATTTTCTTTAATAATATTTGGTTAATATTGTACTTATTTTCCCGTTTTACCTACGTTTTTTCCATTTATTGGGAAAACTCCTAGGAAAATCAAAAAAAATGACCTCCATAAAGTACCTCCTCAGTTCATTTTTCGTTCAGAAAAAATACTATCATTATAAATCTGAGCACGATTTCTGGTAGAAAGTTAGCACAACAAATCGAGGGGTATTTTTCGATTAAAATAATCCGAACGAGCGATAGTTGGGTTTCTAGGTACACCTAAAATGCATTTGTTTTTCCTCTGTTTATGTAAAAAAGGAAAAAATAAATGTAAAACATTTTTTTCGAAAATCTGGTTTCAATTCGCGATTACGTAAGGATGACAATAGGCATCAATCACTATTAGACCACGACAGACATATTTTAAAGAAGAAAATATATAATTATTTAACATAACATATAATATCCGCATAATATCAGAACTTCAAAAAGCTATAATTTTGAAACTAAGTCAGTCCGCTTAATTCTGACTTCACCATTGTTTTTAAATCGGCAACATAATATGAGTATGTTGAAAACAAAAAATTGAAAAATTAGATTTGTTCCATATAATTTTTCACTTTACTTTTACGGTTTAATTTTTGATGGAAAATTCAAACCGGCTGCCAAATTTCTTGTACAAGAGGCCATTATCGGCCGAGAGAGTTGATTGTAGGGACGTGAACATTTTACATATTATCGAAGGGGGTGCAAATTCGCGAATGAATGAATCGGGAAATGGGAATAAGACCTACCCTGATTTACTTATTGTGCTTTTAGTTAGAAAAACAAAAATTCAAAGATCGAGATTTTTTTCCGCTGTCGAACAGTGTCGGTGGTCCACCGAAACATTCGCCTCTCGTCAATTTCGAGTTTGCCACGACACTGGTACTGACCTAAAGCCCACTTGACCCTCCCCTAGGATACGCGTTGCGATATAATATTAATAATTTTCATATATTATATTCGACGCACGCACAAACAATTCATTTCTAATTTATTTTGTCGATTGCCGCTCAGCAACTGTTTAACGTAGGTATATGGACTATACAATACCAAGACGGCCATTATTTGTCATTATTATTTATTGATATAATAGTTCTTTGAGCAGTTTAAACCCATACACAAGGTTTTTTTTTAGTGTTTTTTCGTTCTGTCGCACATCGTTTTTTTTTTTAATTTTACTATAACACAAAGAGCACATTATACACGTATAATATTATAATATAGTGGCATGATCGTGATAAAAATTATTGTGGCCTCCGTCGTGGTTACCATCGCCGACAACGTAAACACTCCGAAAAATGTTTATACAAACGTGTATAGGATCGGTATTATTATCATTATTTTAGATTCTTAGGAAGGAATGAATTGGTTTTATAATGATGTTTATTTTTTTTTTTTATCTGTGAACAAATTTTCTACCAATAATTTTACTCCGATTAACAATAATAGCATTTTTTCTAAATATAAATTTGACTGAGGATATACTTTAAAAATGTAATTTTTTGATTTTCCCAGGAGTTTTGTAAATAAATGGGAAAAACCGGGAAAAACATAGGAAAACCGGGAAAACGAAAAAATAAGGTAAAATTTACTAAACAAATATTACTAAAAAAATTATATGGGGTTTTTTTTACATTGAGCAACACGATATGCTACTTTGTAAGAAACTAAATGAGCTTTGGTTGGAACACTCGTCTATTTGATAAAATTTGTAGATTGTTTTTCTAATTGTTCAAATTGTCTTACAAATAATCACGTTTTTCTTAATCAATGTGCCATGTTTTGTTTCAAAATGATGTTGTAATTTATTAGGAATGTTATCGGCAGCTAATATTTTTAAATGAGTTACATAGATATTTAGGACGTTCTTCATTATCTATTTAAATGTAAATAAAATATTTTATCACATTTTCTAAACTTAAGTTTATTTTATTCTTTACTGGTGTCTTCATTTGGACGTTTGGATGTAATATTGAGACATTTTAAATAAGAGTAAATATAAAATACAAGTTAATAATGCACATTACCTTACGTATTGCTAATTCACAACTACTACAACTACTGTTATTGTCAGACCAAAAAAAAAAAAATATATATATATATATAGGTCATTATGGTTCGAGAATATTCGGTCGAAGTGATAACTAACGCTTTATTAGATAAACGTTACCTCGCGTCTACCCTACTATAAGTGCTCGAGTCCTGCAGTTTAAGAACCGCAGTTATATTCTATGCCTCGGGCCATTTATAATTTATCGATCATCTTATAAGCACGTTATTGTCATTTCAGGTACCTATCAATAAAAATGTATACGGCTTTATATCGTATTATACGTAGGACCGAACTCAGCTTTGCTAAGCTAAATTTTCCGGGTCCCAATATTCTTCTAGGGTTAGGTCTGATTTTCAATGGAAAATTTTTTTTTTTTTGAGGCCCATCCTTTTAAAAAAAGAGTTAGGGCAGGGCCCCAGACAAACGGCCCGAGAAAATCGATTTGAGTACAGTCCTGATTGACACGAATATTATAATCGCTAAAAAGATTGTATTTTCACCGTGATCTCAAGGTAAATGAATAACTTAGCGACTGTCATGAGTATACTTGACTGCTGCACGCGTGCTTCTGAAACCGGCAACAAATGCGTCAGTGCTGCGGTGCGGTGTTACGCCGTGTCCTAACTGAATCCGGGCGATACGGTGTGCGCATTGCGCGCGGTGCCATGTATATACATTATTAGTGTATATATATGATCTACGATAAGAGGTCGTAGACAATCGATAGCGTTCGTGATAAGTGATAACACTGATAAAAAAATATTTTTTTACATGAGAAAATATTTAGCTAATGAAACTGTCCCGGATGAAATATTGAACACGTTTACTACCGTCGTCGATAAAAAATTACGTTTAACAATTTAATACTGCGAAATAAACAATAATTAAAAACAAAATGTGTTCAAATCGTTTTCTAAAAATATCATTGTGAATACAAATAACAGTATTAACTCAATTCATATTGTTTAACCTAATATTGGAAATGCGTAATGTCGTGTGGTTCCGCTCAGGGCACGCGAAACGCCTCCGTAATACCGCGGAGAGGAGATTCGAATTAAAAACGAACAAAAAAAAAAAAAGGGAGAGAAAGAAGACGGACCACCTGAATTCGGAAGGCGATATTCGTGCGCGCCGACGATGAGATTTCGTGCGCGAAAACTAATAAAAACGGATCGATAATCGATTATTCGAACATTTTACGACCGAGTTATATTTCATTGGTCGTAGATTTTATTACGTTCCATAATTGGAGAGCACCATAACGTGAAAAAATACTCAAACTAAAATATTTAAATTATAATTTATAAACGATATACGCGACAGCATAATAATGATAAAATAATGTATCGCCTATATACGAGCTGTGACCGCGAGAAAGTGACGAGAATCGCACGCGAAAAAAACAAACAACACCGAAAAATAAAACAATGAAAACAATTCTATAATAACAATAATTATTTTTTTACATCAATTGAATAAAATATTTTAATTGTCAGTAAATTATGATATTTTTACTCAAACTATACATTTGTAGTACGATATAATGCGCGACCATTTTACATTATATGCAC
This sequence comes from Cinara cedri, assembly GCA_902439185.1. Taxonomy (NCBI): domain Eukaryota; kingdom Metazoa; phylum Arthropoda; class Insecta; order Hemiptera; family Aphididae; genus Cinara; species Cinara cedri. Next base: position 736,692 of record CABPRJ010001920.1, read on the forward strand.
TCGATATGCAGCATTGCAAACGTCTTACAACGTCTGTAACGAATGTACGCAGTGATAACGTAATAATATAATATTATGTACCGTACGTACGTGTTACCTTATGTACGTGTATATGTGTATAATATCATGCCTAATTAAAATTCTACACGCTGAAATAAAACGCCGTCGTATTATTTTACAGCCCAGTCACACGTTATAATTTTTGTGTTAGCTTATCGGCAATAATAATGCCCACTAAATTGAGAACAATTTGTATCAATGTTGTGCTGTAGTACAGTATTGCAAATTATTTCAAGGCGACCGATGTACGTTAATATAATAATTATCATTCAACTCGTGTATGCGGGCGCGTCGTTATAGTGGCGAATGTGTATAATATGTATCGTATATGAGTATTATAGTATTCGAGTATACCGGGCGATCGACATAACGTGTAAGGAAAGCATCGATTTTTTTTTTCCGGAAAATTTTTTAGAAACGAGCGGCTTTATAAAAATGCCACGTGAATTTCTGTCGCCCGCGTTATGTTTGGAGGGGCGAAACCGCCATAAACGCCCGTCACTTTTGATCTTCAAATTGCGACATATACGGTGGAAAATCCCGTCAATACACTCGAGGTATTAGTTTGGACGCATTCCGATGTTGACGTTTTAAACTTCCGTCAACGGGGTTAACGAGACATTCTAACTTTTAATTTATCGTTTTGCGGTTGTTTGTTGGCGCGAGACGTCCGAACGGCGCTAAACGTTATGTCGACCACCCTGTACCGACCGTATTAAAGCTATTTAAAATATTGCTGTACAGAAATTTCGAACCTTTAAATGATGACGGTCATTTTATATGCAAATGGTTAATTGACAATTTTTACTAGCCAATTATTTCTTAATAAATAATTTCTACTGTACATTTTCGTCGCATTCGATAAAATACCTATATATGAATCCGTTATTGAATCACATACCATTTGCTATGCATGTTATATTTATCGTACAATAATAAGTAGCGTGTAAAACCTGGAACATTCAAATCTACAGGAACGTGAAAATCTGAAACTTACAAATCTGTAATCTAAAGTTACATACGGATATTGAAATTTGGACTACGTGATACAAATCAGCTGAAAAAAAAAATATTTGAATTATAATTATAAACTGCTTAAAACTATTATTTCGTTGAAATTCTAAAAATTTACTTTTCAGGTTTGTATGTTCGATATCCGTAAAAACCCTGAATTCCGAATTTGTATCTCACAGACATATACTATATACATTCCAGATTGGTACATTCCAGATTCTTTTAAGATCCCTTATTAATACAATGTACATAGGTATAGGTATGTATAAAGTGAATATTTCACATTTTTTGTGGTTAATGTAACAACAGTCACAAAAATGACTTAATAGTGTACATATATATTATATGAATATTACTAAAAATATTTGGTATTTTATCAAAATATGATTAGGAAAAAAATATTAACATTTTTCAATTACCTATGTTTATTTTTAAACAACTTCCTTTTTAGCAAAACTGAATTATTATAATACAATTTTTATCGGTTAATGTACGTAATTATTTATAGACCTAGACAGTCTACCGAAAATATACACAAAACTATCCGAGTATAAACCAATATACCTAAGCTGACCTAACCCACCAGCAAATTCGTTCGTAAACAAACTAATACAATATACGAGTACAGTCGACTACATTTACTTAGACCGAAACTATCTAAAATGTGTTTTAATTATACACAAAATCCTCATTTAGAAGTTTGTCATTAAATAACGGTTTGTCCTTTAGTTCTACAAATTCGGGATTCTCGGGTGAACCTTTCAATATAAGTCCACTTCAAGACTTCCAGCCTATTAGTCTTAGGCTCTCGATTCCCGTAGCTACCTACATCAACTACATCATAATATAATACTAACAATTCTCTTCACAAAATTCTCCGTCTACAGCCTGTAATCATCACGAGAAACTCGGAAAAACTCATTATAAAAGATAACCGAAACTAAATTACAAAACCGTTCGAATCGCGTTTCGACAAAGTAGTATGTCCGCCTCCTTCACACTTTCTGTCACGTCGTCTAAAATGCAATCAATTTAAATTTAAAAAGCTAAATAAAACCATCTTTATATTTTCTTATCCTGCAGCTGTATCCACCGTATTCCTTATGTACCCGTATAATGTTTTTTTATTCAAATGTTAAAAAATATAAAAAAAAATCACGACGAGAAACCTATAACATTATGACTTATACTATGTTATTTTTATACCTGTAGTAAACAACTTATCTATCAGAAATCTTACTTCGATCATCAACTTCAATGGTGGTTTCTGGTAATGTCAAATTTTGACCAGTTGGTGCATCGAAAAAGTATTTTTTTTGATATTCCTTATACTTTTCTTTATAGTTGAAAAATATTTTTTGTTAACTAGTTAAAAATAGTCGTCGTGACCTGAAAATGTAGTCCTTTCTAGACGTTGTGCAAATTTCAAAACATTTTGGTAATTTTTGAACTATTTATAGCCATCATTTTAAATTGTCTAGGATTTATTTTATGAGGATAAAATTTGTTAGGCTTGTCAAAAGTGCTTAAAAAGTTATTCCTATAGCATTATAACAATATCGAAATTCCGTAGTCGTGTTTTTTTTTTTTTCTACGTACAAATTTTGATAGTGTTGCTCGATGATTATTGAGCTCTGTTGCTCACAAGTGTTTCTTTTTATATTATATTATAAAACAATTGTAACCTATGGAAACCAGAAATAAATATGCAAAAAGTAGAATTATCAGATCAAAATCAAGTGACAATCGCCCTTTAAAGGTTTCCGGGTGAAAAGTAGTTTATTACTATATTATGCAAGTCTTCATAGACGCAAGATATCTCCCTATCAAATTTTATCAAGATCGATTTAGCCGGTGAAAAAGTAACGGACATACTTTCACATATTTTATAATACCAGTGCAGTAAATAAAAATTATATGAAAATGTTTGTATAGGACATGCAACAATAACGTATTTTCAATTGTGAAATGCAAATTTTCGTATGAAAAAAAAAAATAGATTAAATAACTGTACACATCTATTATAATATATTATGATTCGTCCGTATCACAACAAAAATAAAAACAATTACCGAATCGCGTATTATACATTGTAATTGTGTTTTTATTTATATGTATACGAGGTGACGGGGATCATGGCATTGATACAGTTTGTTAACGTTACACACATTGATTTGATACAATATATGGTGTATGATCGAACGATCGAGTACGAGTATACAGAACCGTAATTAAAATAACCTACGAATTATTATTAATGTGGAATAGTGAAATGGAAAAACATTTAAATTTTTATCGTATAATTATAATTTATGTTAATAAATGTATACGCCACTGTCATTCATATTATTATTAATATTTATTTATTTATTTTTGTTTTTTAGAAATTCGATAGGCGATTTCGTAGAAATAAATTGCCCAGTATTATTATTGACAGTGATTGTTACTCGTAGATAAAAATAAATGAATATTATTGTTTTTTTTTTATTTATTTATTTTTTTTTTACACGATTGAATAGTTTACGCGTATACTATATAGGTGTTATTATTCTATTTGAACGCTATTAAAAGGACGCCACGCCCGTATTTGTACCGTCTCGGTTTGACTAACGGGCAGCGTAGCAAAATTAGGTTACCTATATAGATACTCAGAACGTAAATGATGACGTTCAGGTTGAAATTAGAATTTGAATACGAATATCGAAATTTAAAGAATGGGAATATTTCCGAGGGCTGTACGTATAGCTTTTGACCGTGCAAAACATGATTGTAAACAAAGTTATAGCTATTCAAAATCAACACTAAATCTACGGAAGATTTGTAGAAAAACCAACGTAACTACCTAACCTGCGTTAAGTTTTCGGAAGTATATATAGGCTCCCCTTTAAATCGTGTTATTTGTATGCAAACTCAATTTCAACCCAATTTATGTTCTAAGTATAGGTGTAACAAAATTTCACTATGTTGCCCGGTAGTATTAGACCGAGACAGCAGATGCAGGTGTGGCATCCTCTAAAATTATGTCTGAATAATATATTTTGTTTGTTTAACATATTTCATTTGTTTCCTGTACATTCGCTTATCTCGATATAATATGTCCAATGAGCATATTATCTCGACATATGGACATTGTCCATATTATAAATTTCATAAAGTATGTATTTTAAAGAAACTCCGTCCATATTATCATCGTTAGGTGAACGCGCTAAGAAATTATCAATTAATGACTCGATGACGTCGTTTGTAATAAAAAAACTATTGAAAGGTTTAAGATTTCTGAAGTTGTTGCAGAGGGGATGTGTTTTTCTTGAACTTACAAACATATTTATGCCTTGAATATCCGATTCCCAGTATATACCAGTAAACAAACAATATATATTGTATATATACTTTTTTTTTCTTGTTATTGCGTACACCTACCTGTGTGGTAATGTTTAATACACAAGTGAAAAAAAAAAAAACAATAAGTATCGATAACTGCGAAAAACAAATATATCGTTGGCTGACATTATAATTTAAGAGGCCATCATAGTGGCATATGCCACTATAGGTAATGGCTGAAAAAAGCATTTCAAATAGTTTTTAGAGATAAAACACGAATTATTGTAAAATGTGTAGATGATGACAAAAAAAAAAAAAAAACACAAAAAACAATATTAATTTTACATTTTTTTTTTCAAATAACTGTAATTTTCTTAAAAATTAATATAGAATGACCCATGAATATATTGCCATTAAACCCATTACAATATCTTCATTCTCCTAAAATAATAAAGATAATCAAATTAGGTTCTTTTTTTTACATATGAATCGCAGAGATAAGGACTACAAATATTTACATTTTAATTAAAATTTTATGTTTTGAAAAAAAAAATAAAAAATAACTTTATTTAATTGTTCTCGAAAAGTACTTATAATTATATGCATATCATATTTCAACTCTATAAAATGGCAATAATCGATTTTTTTTTTTTAAATAATAAAGTATAAGGTTATTATTTTAAATTTGTTATCAACACGTAAAATATTAATTGCAATATAAATATTTGTTCTTCGTGTGAGTAATATTTAAAAAAAAAAAAAAAAAAAGAAAAAACATAATTTGATTGTCTTTATTATTTCGTATCTCATAAAAAAAAAAAACGCCCATTGGAGGTCGTTTTCGAAAAAAATTGTCTTCTACACACTTCTATAAAACCGATTTTAAAGGCCTTTTTTAATTCATTTTCGACGAACGCGTTGTTACTAAACTATACTGCTCGCGATGGCGGTCTCTTATTATTATTATATAATAAAGAGAGTATTTGAGTTAGTTGATCGAAATTCGAGAAATCGTTATGCGCAGTACTGTATGGAAAAAAATACACCATAAACCACTGCTATAAATTATACCGAGTGTTCCGCGGAGATTTCAGGTGTACGCGTTTTATATTGTATTTTAACGCGTTGGTATATTTATACGGGCGGTAATTGAGGCGTGTATATAAACCGCACAACAGCGTAATATAATGTATTTTACGATTCCGCCGTACTTTCAAAATAGCAATAAACAATTATACACATTGTTATGTATCACTCCGTATATATATACATATGAAAATATATGTATTGCGTGTGTGTGTTTGTGCGAGTGTGTAAAAAATATTTTTTCCTATCAGATAAAATGATACGACATAATATATCGTGTAAACACGACTGTGCAAGTATGCATGAATATATAATATTATAATATTGTACCATTTCATACCCCAAAGATAAGAATATATTACAATAATCTGTTTTTTTTTTTATTATCATTATATAAATCGATGTATAGGAATGCATTTCGTAAAATAATTATCGATACGATTTTACATCTAATGTATAGGTTTTGTATTATGTATAAAAAATAAAAATTAATAAAAATACTGGAATTTAAACTAAATCGATTATCCAATGTCGAACCGACGGAATATAACGTAATGAAAAATATTTTCAAAAAATCCTGAAATACAGCGAATCATTATTATGTAGATAGATCACGTGCTGCTAAATTGATGAAAAGAGTAAAGTAAATATTAATCACAAAATTATCGGTAGGTTGAAGAGATTGTTAAAAATGATGTATTTTCGCATACGTGATGATATCGACCAGTATAATATTATTTTCCTACTGTATAGGTACTCCAAAAAGCATATTATTATGAGGTTATCTCGGAAATATCACAGTCCTCTGTATATATATTTCATAACAGGTGTTTTTATGTTTTTCTTTACATAAAATCACATTAGGGTAGGCATAAAATAATATAAATAAGTACTTTTTCTGTTTTGTGTGAACACATATATGAACGAATTTCATGATTATAAAATAGGTATCCAAATACTTGTGATAACGACATGTAAATCCATGACACTATTATTGCAATATTTTGGGTTCATAAATAATAAATTATTTCAAACATTTCGTTTAAATTGCCTATACGACTCCTTCAATACTATAGACGTGTGATCAACTACATCAATGTAACATAGTGAAAAATAACAGTGGAGTGAAATGTGATAGAAATCAGAAAATAGAACGCAAGGTAAACACAATAAGTTCAAATGATATGTTAATCTATATTTTATAAAGTATTTACTTAGTATCGAAACATGTTCTTTTCGAGTTATTAAATATAATTGTTTCGTTATACGTATTTTCATGAAATTGCAACAGTTCTGGGTTTTTNTATTGGCTGTTGTAAATAATTAGTTCCCGACCAAAAACCGTCGGAAAATAATTATGTCAATTCGAATTATTATACACGATTTATAAAAATTATATATAAATTTAACTAACACATGAGTAGTGTACTTTAATTTTGTTAACTCGTTATGCCTATACAATATATTAATTTTAATTTCAAGACGTTTTTTGTCCAACAAATACCAACAAATAGTAATTGCAGTACTATGGTTTTGTTTATTAAATTCTATTGTTTGAAAGTGTTCTGTAGGTGGTATTCACTATATTATTATACATCACAGTGTTGAGTTATTTACATCATACAATGCTCGAACCGCAATACAAATATTTATATTACAATATCTTTGATATAACAATACTTATATCCATTACGCTGTAAAATAATTTAATAATATGACGAAAAGATTACGATTTTTACCGTATACCTACGGCACGGCGTGTGATAGCGGGAATATAAATTATGCGGTTAAGTCTTGACTTCAAACGCGATTATTATCGGGACGGTTTGTTTTCGCGGCTTTTTGAAACGGTAAAATACGTTAAAAGTTTCATCAGACACTTGGCAAATACGGATATCTTTTCAATAGATTATAATATACGTATTATATTTTTGTTTTGATTCCGTCGTCGTTTTGAAAATGTTGTTGATTTTCATACATAGCTATTAAAATATATTTTATTTTTTTTTCACGATAGTAGGAGTGCATAATAAATACCTATATTATACCGATAGTATACGAGCATTAATTTATCACGCGATCATAAAAACATTATGATAATGTGACGTGAGATTTGAAACGTTAATTGAAAAATTTTGATCGTTGGCGCGTTATTTTATGCCAAAAAACTGGTTCGCATTTACGTCGTTTAAGGGTGAAAAATACCAGTACAAGTTAATGTGATATTCGAATAGGTGCTGCTACATTTTACATACTATGGTTCACCAATCCACAGGGCCGGCGCTAGCTTTTGCCCTTGACGAAATACATCGAGAGACTCGTTTATAAGTATGCCTATATAGAGATACTTTATAGACTATATAGAGATATAGGGTATTTTCCAACAATTTTTTCGAAGGAAAAGTATTTGAATTGAGGGTGTATGCGAATTAAATGAACATCAGTAAGTGCGCGTAAATGCGTAATGCGTATAATACAAAACTCGTTAATAGGTAAATGGTACTACGCGTAACCGTGGAGACTCCGCCGTCGGTCGGCCATCGTTATTTCAGAAACACTCGAGCGTCCAGCGCCATACGAGTCAATACAATAATTCGTGTTTCGTGATAAATATAAAATATATTTGAAGTACCCGTAACACGTTTATATAAAACCATTATATTAATTAAATAATTACGAAATGCGAATTCCGGGGACCAGGACTGCGGAGAAGCCGGTTAAAAGTTTTCCATGACACACCGTCCCTGTACTATCTATGTAGTTAATTGTATACAACCATCATAATATAATGTTACCCATTTATTGATGGATGTATTTATGGCTAATCAGAACCACCTAAATTATTCTTAAATATTTATGAAAAATCACAACGAATAATGTAAATGTTATGCACCCATGTTTTCCATTTTCAAAAAAAAAAGTACGCACGAAAGTTTTTGGTAATCGCTAATTATTGCACTACTAACAAATGCTGTGATGGAATACTGAAATGAACTTACCCGGTATGAAAATTAATATTGTGAAGACGTGTGCACTGCCGAAGTTTTCCTTGTTCACAAAGACAATATTCACAATAAAAATAAATAATAATTATGGTTTGACAATCAAGCAACGTGCTTGATCTGATATTAATGCAATACAATGATATGTTTTTGTCGTATCAACAACAAATTAACGCAATCTAATCTAATAATACCGTTTAGTTTTCCACGTAACCTTTCCTTATTGTTTTACGATCGACGGCTGTGCGTGCAGGGTAAGGATAGTGAGTGACAGTTTCTATGAACCGACGATCGTAATAATATCTTCAAATACCCCCGTAAAAATAATTATTTATGTATTATGTACCCCCTGCAATAATGATGAAGAACACGAATTGTTATTTCTCTTACACCCAGTTTACATTCAGCCCCTTTCCGTGGCAGTGAGCAAGGAAGTGAGCATGAAAATGGGCAGCGCGAGTATGTAAACACGTCACTCGCGCTGATCATGCTCCTCGCACTGACGCTGCCCGACGCTCCCGTCAAGAGCGGTAAACTGAGCATCGCGAGCAGCAACATAACCGGCAATGCGATCAACCCGGAAATTGCTGCTCGCGCTGCTGTAATTAGCAGGGCAATGTAAACACTCACTGCCGTCGACGCTGTCACAGAAGTGTTTTGATGAGTAAATACGGCAGCGCGAGTAGCAATGGCAGCGGCCGAATGTAAACTAGGTACTACACTATTATTATTAATGATTTGTATCATTATACACAAAATAGTACAAGTTTCGAGTCGCGAGGCCCTCATGAACGAGCGGGGCCCCGGGCAAAGGCCCTGGTCGCCCGCCGTCGCGCCGGCACTGCCAATTCAAATACGCGAAAACCGCGGCCAAGTTTTTAAAAGTAAAATTACAATAATTACTGTTTGTATTTTAATCGCCATTTATTTTGCATCGAGTATCTGACGAGAGATTTTTTTTTCGTTCGACTATAATTTATTGAGTTTTTTTTTTTTACGATAACTAATTTATTAACAATTCATAATCGGTTCAAAACATTATGGTGATTTTTACAATATTCACATAGCCATTTGATATTGTTGAGTATTTTTCGGTTTTATTTGGTTTTTTGTGAATACGATTGTTATTCGCAGATCAAGCAAAACTTATGGAACATTTAACACAACATTCGTCATAACTTGTATATTTAGTGGTTTGTTTTTTTTTTTTTTTTTTTGTATTTTTTATTATATTTGGGAAAAACTGTGAACAAACGTAAGAAAAACGTTTCGGTGGTTTCGTTATTTTAGATTCTGAGCAAAGGAGCTTTTGGTTTTACAATGCTGTTAATTTTTTTTGTTTCTTTTTCGTTGTTCCTCTTGTGGACACGTTTTTTTCTAGCAAACTTGCTCCAAATTTTTCCGTGTAGCATTTTTCTGAAAGCTCTTTTGAACTATGAACTATTAAAAGAGTTAACAAGTTATTTAAAAAACAAAAAAAAAAAAAGATTTTTGTATCTACTATATCTAGCTGTATATTTTGTATATTACAACAACCCTATGAAATTTTCTGCGAAATAATATTGTCTATAAATTTCATAATAGGTACTTTTACTCTAAATTAAAAATTAAGCTAGTTTTACTTATTCTGCGTAAGCATTGTTTTTGCATTTTACCCAGTAGTTGGTAGATGCGGGTATAACGTCCTCTTAAGATTAACTAGTTCAGAGATCAAAAATGTCCTTATAGTTTTATGCATTAATTACCAATAAATATTAAATATTAAATACCATACCAACATACGAATATGTCGATAGCTTGTATTATGTAAGTGAATATAGCTAAATGACGTTTTTGGTGTAAAACAAATTATTTATAGAACATTTAAAAATCCATTATTGTAGTGAGCGGGTCCTAATTTTGTCTCAAGTACATAAAAATATTCAGCACGCCAATGTCTATGATTATAAATAGTATAATATGTAGGTATTTATAATATTACAATTTACGTACAGCAAACGTGACTGATAAGAGGCGTTGAAGATGTTTTCTACGTACCTACTATGGTTTACTTATACAAATTACCATACATAATTGTATTAATCTGTATACGGTTTGTTTGTGCTTACTTAGGAGGTATCGGTTTCAGAAAAACAAACACAAATTAAAAATTAACTTAACGTTGTTTTTTGTTGAAAATATCTAATATTCGCCTATATCGTATTTTCAGATACACATACCGATAACTGGTAACCGATTATATATTAGGACCAGGCGTTGAAAATTGCAGTGTTACTATTGATTTAAAATTATTACTGTGGTGTGCAATCTCTGAATCGGAAGTTTTACGATCAAATTATGTTATTGGAATAACATTTTATGCTAGAGAAATCTCTTTAAAAAGAAATATAGGTACACAATACATATGTACATATCGTATATATATATATATACGATATTATCGTATTATAATACGATCACATTTTTATGATATTGCTCTAGAATCCGTAGAAAATCCATAAGAATATAATATCATATTATATACATATACCTGCCGGGCAGCACTCGAACAATATCAAGTTGTTAACATTTTATAACATTATCTACTAATATTTTTTTTTTAATCTGACTTTAAATGATGTCAATCATTAGGTAAATTGTAAAGGTATCTCGTACCTACGTCACTGCAGGGACTTGAATATCGTATTAAACAGATTTATTTTGTTTTATAGGTATCAAATTACAGTACAATATCGAATTGAAAGATACAACACTATATATACCTAATCCTTCGGCGGGGGAGAAAATAAAGATAAAATTTTGAATTAATTTAAAATAAAATAAAATGTACTCGTACGAACATATTAATAATATCAATATAATTAAAGTAGGTACCTATAATTTTGTAAACATTTTAATACCAATAATACACTGTATATACAGACTGCATAAGATTATGATGATTAATTTAAGCTGTTAAGCCGTCTTAGCGGTGAAAAATATCGCTACATTGTAGCCGTGTGCTCGACAATAACGGTCCGGTATAATTTACGTTTTCATATTTTCTAAAATTTTCAGTCGACTATATTCCAAACACAAATAGGCATTTTATTGTGTTGCAATTTCGTAGTTGATTAAAGGCTATACATTATTATACAATAGCCATGCAAATAAATTTACCTTTTATTTTTTCCATTACTATTAACTTTCAAATGACCTGATAATACATTTTTAGTACACAGTACACGATGGTGCACGTTGCACGTACCACGAATATAACCCGAACTTGTGTAAAGTCAGATAGGGGTAATACATATATATTCTAATACAGATAATTTTCTGTGTATAGGTTTAGTTAATAAAAATTTTTTTTATTGTTACAACAAATATCCAATGAAAACGTTAAGCGTCACGAGTGATGTTAAAATAGAAATATTATACGATCAGCATAATAAAGACCAAACACGGCGGAGAAAAAAAAATAATTTGTGATGGACTGACATTATGAACAATGTAATATTTTTGAGAGAGAGAGAGAAAGAGAGCCAAATAATTCAATTGTTTTCCTCGTTGATACCTATAGATAAACTACCCACAATGTATACAATCAAATGTAATATATTTTGTATATTTAAATTCAAACACATTATTTTATAAATAATAAACGATTTAATTTGTACTCCAATATGAAATAGTAGTATAATCCATTGATTATATGTACCTATATCATAATTTTCGGTTCCGGTTTTGACTTAGAATTATTATAATTGTTGAGAAACATGATAAAAATAAACCAAATGGAGATATTTAAAAGGACTGATATTGAATTTTTACTGCCGAAGACACTGATTTATAACCATTTTGTACGGTGCTAACTTAATTTTTTCACCATATTGTTTGACCATCAAAAAACTTGGAACACCGTCCTTCCAGAAAAAAAATTCTACGGCACTAACACTAATTGTATTATAAATTCGGAACTCAAACGACAATATTTTATTGTTATTATTGTATAATTTATAGGTAAGTGTATTACTATACTTTGTATCTGATGTACAACTATGTATATACATATGTTTTGCATATATTTTTGGTAAATACAATAAAATAATATTTTTTTTAAATTTTGATGTTCACCGTGGAACATTTTGACGGCCTTGACTATGTCGTAGACACTAGACCTAGTTTTATTGGTAAATACTTTGGGAAACGCCTATGGTCTTACTTAATAATATGTTCGTGTATAAAATATGAAATACGAAATATTATGAAGTGTTTAAATATTTGAATAATCCGGAATTATTATTTTTACAAAATTATTATTGTTACATTTTAAATTTTTATTACAAATCGATTTTTTTTTTTTAACAATTAAAACACGTTGGATAATTAATGATTTTTAAACACAGTTTTATAGACTCTGAGCGAAGTTTAGTTTTACTACGACATGTTTCTTTTTTTGTGCCTGTATACAACTTTACTATACTACCAAAAATCCACATAATTATGCGTCATGAATTAGTTTTTTTTTTTTAAACCGATTCAAGTTCAAATTTTTAACGAAATTCGTAAAAATCACGGTATCTCAAAGCATCAATCAGAATATTCTAGTATGGCATATCATATATACCATAGTTACATAGTTCGTGCATTCGTGAAGCTACTGTTTTGACCTGCAGCACAGTGAGAAAATGTAAATTCTTTAGATAATTTTTTAATCTATTAAAACTCACTAATAAATATGTTATACTCGCAATTTACATCATGTGATTATGTTGTATGATTTCGATTATATAAAATAATATACCTAACTTTTAATTTGCGTAAAAATCTATAGAAATCTAACGAACTTAAAGAGTGTGCTTTTCTTGGCATACATGTGATAATGTTAATTAATTGCATTATTATATTATAACTAAAATTATTTATTACTTAATAATCGAATTATAATCGAATTATAAACAAGAAAAATAAACCGGTAAATTATATAACACCTATATAAATGTGTGTGAATTTCAATAAAAAATATGTGCTGCAGTAAATTTAGAATTTAAACTATACTGTATTTCAAATCAAAAACTTGTAACATATTAACGGACATAGTTCTACAACAGAAGAGTGACATTTAATAACTGTATATTATGCAAAAAAAAAAAAAAAAAATTGTATTGAAAATAGACGAATTTTGAAAAAACAAACAATGGTTATATGTTATTTGGAAAAGCTATAAGAAATAAATAATTATTTTCTTCCGTATTAGAGAATCACTTTAAAAAAATAGATACATAAATATATTTTACTTATTCATAATATTTGAAAAGAGCACGTTTATAATCATTCATGTTTTGTATAAGCGGCACGTGAACGTTAATCGTATTTTTACAAATATAACGTGCACACTAAACATAGTTAATTATTTTTGATAAATTTAAATAATTGCTATTCCTCTAATAAATTTTAAAAGAACAAAGGTATCAAGTATAGAGAAGAAAACAAATTAAACAATTGTAATTAGGTAGATGTGAGTTATTTAAAATTAAAATAATAATAATATTATGTTAATATGGTTTATGTTAAATGTCAACTGAAATGTCAACCTATTATGAAGTCAAAAGTTAATATGTCATCAAATAGTTTTAAATTTTAAGTCTGGTGTAACATAAACAGTGGAGCTTTTCTAATATGTTTTCACCTTTAAAAAAAGACGGATATACTTCGCATGATAGATGGGCTAATGCTGTAGATACGAAGTTAAAAAGGTAAAGGGAAAATGTAATGTTTATCCGCAGTACCTATGCAACAATTAACCATTGATAACAAAAAGCGATTCTGAGCGGAGTTCGGTTAATAATGTTGTTTTGTCAATAATGGATATGTCATATTATGGTAAAATAATTTACATTATGTTTTCTTTAATAAAATTTTTATTATAACGATTTTTGTCAAACTTTGATAGGTACTAAAATTCTTTTAAAATAAAAAATGTACATTACACGCAATTTTATACCTACCTCACAAAAAATTACATAAAAAAAAACAGTAAAATTAAAATGTCTATAAATAGCTAAAAAATGGCTAAAATATTTTGTAAAATTTACTACGTCTAGAAAAGGAAAATATAAAATATCTGTTCGAATTTTAAGTTTTTACAAATATTTTCAACTAAATAAGAAGAAAAAAAAACAAAAATTAAAAACGTACAACATTTCATATAAAAAAATTAACATCAGTGTAAAACCAGTACATCTCTCGCAAATAAGAATTTAAAACACCCAACGATGTCAAATGCCTATAAATAGCTCAAAAATTGTCAGAATGTTTCAAAAATTTGACTGAATTATAAAAAAAAAAATACAATAAAAATAAACCACTAAGTACAAGTTATGATGAATCTTGTGTTAAATGTTCCAGCAGTTTTGCTTGACCTGCAAATAATAAACCTGTTTCGCAAAAAACTAAATAAAAACGAAAAATACTAAACAATTTTTAATGCCGATGTATGTATTGCTAAAAATTGCAAGAATTAGTTGCTATATATATAAAAAAAAAATTCTTCTCAGAAATCCGACGCAAAATAAATGGCTATTATATACAAACAATAATTATTGTAATTTTGATTTTAAAAATTTGACCGCGGTTATGTATTTAAATTGGTCTATCATAATATGTATAATACAGCAGCACCTATTCGAAAATCATATTAACTTGTACTGGTTTTTTTCACCCTTTAACAACGTAAATGCGAACCAGTTTTTTGGCACAAAATAACGCGCCAACGATCAAAATTTTTTAATTAACGTTTCAAACCTCATGTCACATTATCATAATGTTTTTATGATCGCGTGATAAATTAATGCTTGTATAATATCGGTATAATATAGGTATTTATTATACACTCCCACTATCGTGAAAAAAAAAATATATATTTTAATAGCTATGTATGAAAATCAACAACATTTTCAAAACGACGACGGAATCAAAACAAAAATATAATACATATATTATAATCTATTGAAAAGATATCCGTATTTGCCAAGTGTCTGATGAAACTTTTAACGTATTTTACCGTTTCAAAAAGCCGCGAAAACAAACCGTCCCGATAATAATCGCGTTTGAAGTCAAGAATTAACGGCATAATTTATATTCCCGCTATCACACGCCGTGCCGTAGGTATACGGTAAAAATCGTAATCTTTTCGTCATATTATTAAATTATTTTACAGCGTAATGGATATAAGTATTGTTATATCAAAGATATTGTAATATAAATATTTGTATTGCGGTTCGAGCATTGTATGATGTAAATAACTCAACACTGTGATGTATAATAATATAGTGAATACCACCTACAGAACACTTTCAAACAATAGAATTTAATAAACAAAACCATAGTACTGCAATTACTATTTGTTGGTATTTGTTGGACAAAAAACGTCTTGAAATTAAAATTAATATATTGTATAGGCATAACGAGTTAACAAAATTAAAGTACACTACTCATGTGTTAGTTAAATTTATATATAATTTTTATAAATCGTGTATAATAATTCGAATTGACATAATTATTTTCCGACGGTTTTTGGTCGGGAACTAATTATTTACAACAGCCAATAAGTAATTTAATTATAAAATATATTATATAGACTCACGATTTTGCATTATCTTTTTGAATCTTATAATTTTATTGTTTTAATAGAATAATATAAAAACCCAGAACTGTTGCAATTTCATGAAAATACGTATAACGAAACAATTATATTTAATAACTCGAAAAGAACATGTTTCGATACTAAGTAAATACTTTATAAAATATAGATTAACATATCATTTGAACTTATTGTGTTTACCTTGCGTTCTATTTTCTGATTTCTATCACATTTCACTCCACTGTTATTTTTCACTATGTTACATTGATGTAGTTGATCACACGTCTATAGTATTGAAGGAGTCGTATAGGCAATTTAAACGAAATGTTTGAAATAATTTATTATTTATGAACTCAAAATATTGCAATAATAGTGTCATGGATTTACATGTCGTTATCACAAGTATTTGGATACCTATTTTATAATCATGAAATTCGTTCATATATGTGTTCACACAAAACAGAAAAAGTACTTATTTATATTATTTTATGCCTACCCTAATGTGATTTTATGTAAAGAAAAACATAAAAACACCTGTTATGAAATATATATACAGAGGACTGTGATATTTCCGAGATAACCTCATAATAATATGCATTTTGGAGTACCTATACAGTAGCAAAATAATATTATACTGGTCGATATCATCACGTATGCGAAAATACATCATTTTTAACAATCTCTTCAACCTCCTACTAATTTTAAAAATCTGTATGTTCTACCTAAGAAGTTAATACTTTCATTATATATATCACCCTGAATAAAATTACCTACAAATAACATGTGTATATTGAAAAAATAAATAATAAACTCGTATTTAATTGAAAAGCGTTTTGACGATTTTTCACTGCGATACGTCGTTTTACATTTTGATATTTCCCGTTTATAAACCTCATTATTATAATAAGGTATTTTTCGTTAAAATATATATATAAATAATATTATTTAAGCAGATTTATATTTTTATTTAAATTTGAAATGTCGTCTATAATATTATCTGTGTATTTATATATATATAATTTATTTTACGATAGGAAGACAAAAAAAAAAAAAAATAACATTAGGACCTACCTAATTTAAATATTTAAACAATATTTGTAACAAAACAGGATTTGATTTCGTGTCTATTTTAAGAAACGAAATCCTGTAGAATTTACATATTTTGTTAACTATATACCCAACCAGTTTATTTTTCATCAACAACATTATTATTATAATATATATATATATATCTATTATATACTCATGCATGTTTCGTTTGAATCGGATATTTATAACGCATTATAGTGTAGGTATACTATTTTTCTATATAGTATAGTTGATGTAAAAAAATATTGTGAAAGTATATAGGCGTATTATAATGATAAATTAAAAATAAAACGAGTTTAGCTTCAAAAAAAAAAAATAATAAAAATAAATAGGCGACGAACGAAGACCTCCCTGGTTAAAATATCGATGTCCAGCGGTGGCGATTTAGCGAAACTTCCTATACATCTATCGCACATAATAAATGGTTGCTGCGCGTATCGGAAATAATATTACTTATGTCGTAATAAATGAAAATATGATGAAACGTTATTGAAATATACCGACAGCTGCAACATGTGTTCAACGACACGAGATTATTATTTTTCGCAGTTTTACAGCGATCTAACGTCTATAGAAACTTGATAAATACAGTAGTATCGCTTAAGATGATTTTCCGCCTAATACGCTCATTTTTACGAGTCCCTTGATTCTAACAACGTTCAACATGTAATTATCTCTGGATAATACAGAGGTGTTATGCTTTATGTTCCCGGATACGATGCTCTCCTTGTCAATGATGTTAATATAAAAATGTATAGAAATACCTCACTAATAATAATAATCAAAATTCGTTGAGGGTGATTACTGTGCCATGGAGGAAAGCAACAAAGGTTTTTAAGAATTAGAATAGTTTCCGGGATACGCATAAATTGACGAGGATATCACCACGCAAGTAACACTAGAAACAATGACTAGATAATTACTGATAAAATTGCATCGGCTGATGAAACTTCTATAGAGGAAGAAAGCAAGGAGGATTTCCTAGAATGGTACAACACCGATTCTTTCAGTAACAAATGCACTTGATCATGTTAATGGGCTAAGAAGATTAATTGCATCTTTTGACGAAGTAGACGAAACGTTACATCGTCTTAATAAAATCGAGAACTTCCTCTGTTCTAAAAACATAAAAAAAATGTGAAACAAACAAATATCGATGACTTTTGGAAATAAATAATGTAAAATAATATGTAATATAAATGTAATAATTTATTCTGCAATATTAAATTTTTTTTGGTCACGATTTGTTTTTTCCACGCAATACAATTATTATTACGCTATTTTTAACTGGTCCCTATAGGAGAGCGTCTTAAATGGGTTCTAATGTAATATTAAAATATCGGATATTACCAATGTATTATAATTTTTTTTTTCTTTCTTTCTCTCTGCCCGTGAAAATCGATGATGATACCTAATACAATAATGTAAAGGGAGCGGCGAATCGTGCTACAGTCTTCTCAGACACCGTAAACCCATCTAAATAATTATTATCGACATCAACGGATGGGAACAAACGCGCCAGACAATAGCTTCCGCACCGGTAGACTGAGACGATAATTGAATTCCCGCGGGCCGTCATCAGTCAAGCTGGACGTATACAGGCTGCAGTTGTGGCGCGGCCGAAGCACCTGGCCCAATTCGTACAAAAACATTTTAATATATTATAAGATCTCACGTTATCACATTATCTTAGCCGTTAATATTTATGTCCAGTAGTACTATAATAGCAGTCCGGTACGATATGTAAATTCTCGGGTGTAGGCACAAATTTTTACATTTATTTATAATATTCGAGGTAGGCATTTGTGAAAACCGTTTTATTTCCGTACATCAGAATATTATACAGAGGTATACAGAGTGATTTTTTCTATAATGAACCGGCAATTTTCTCGGAGGATTTTTCAAAATCTATTCGGAAATTTATTTCTGTTTTTTTTTTTTAATCATTATATTCGTATCGGTTAAACTTTATTTTAAAACTGTTTTTAATTGTTTACCCCTACTCAGTGCACCTTAAATAAATATATACTTTTGTTTTCCAAATAACCCCCTCCCCTTTTTGATATCTGTAACACTATTATAATATAAGATTTACCATTTATATAAGTTATAACCGTTTTAATTTTAGACTGGAGGAGTGGGGAAAAGTTATAGATATAAGAGGTCAGACACTCCATGTATTACCGTGTCAATTAAATGGGTGACATCAATGGCGGCTTAAAGGAGGTATATTTGAATAACGTAATTCACAAAAGAATGAGTGGATGGGTTATGGGTGCCTGAGTGTTCAGAAATATAACAAAACTTGTGATTTTTTCCTAAACAATCATTAACAGAATTTGATAAATTTGACGAATTTTATTGAAATTTGTTAAATTTCAATACATTTGTGGTAGGATGAGGATATTTTCGGGTTATGATGGATGGACGAAAAATTAAATCAGTGATTCGAGACAAAAATACTTCACACCACCACTGGGTGATATTAAGTCTTTGAAAAAACATAGAATGTTGGCCACTAATATTGATACCAATGAACAACGATAGCCATCACATGGATAAGGACTACAAATAATGTATATATTGCAATTTATTTTTATTTTTGATAAAAACTTAAAAAAATACTTTTTATTTTATTATTTTTGGAAAATTTAAAGATAGCCATAATTATATAGAGTTTATATTTTTAAGAAAATGTTGACGTATTAACTTTATTACGATTAAATAATTTAATTTTAATTTTTTAAAGTTCAAAGAAAAACCGTGTACAATTAATTAGTCGTAATAATGATAATCAATTACCGAATGCGATTACAGCCTGCAGCATAATTATAGGTTCTTTTCTCTGAACTTAGACAAATTATTAAAATTCACGAATTTAATGAAAATAATAAATTGATACTTTAACATTTTCAGAAGAATATTAAATCTACAAAATGGCTATTTTAAAATTTTTTTAAAATAATAAAATAAAGTTTTTTTATCAAAACATAAAAAATTAATAATTGCAATATAAATATTCGTAATCCTTATCCCATTGAGAGATATATAAAAACCAGAATTTGATGATATTTATTATCTCCGGAGATATTTCAATGGGTATTATCTTCGTGGGACACCCTGTATACTTTTCGTTGATTTTACCGATTGCGATTAAAAATTCGATATTTCGTTTCGTTATACACAACGTATTCCAAAAATTTATGTTCGGTGTATTTCATAGAATTGTAGTAATCGCCGCGAGGATGTCAACTATATTGCCTATACCGAACTCCTTAAATCGGACCGGCTTTCGTTTATTTACGATAATAGTATTACCGTGTCGTTATGCGGCGCAGGTGTGGATTTTAATTGGAAATTTGAGAAAAAAAAATTACTAACGAGTCTTATTTATGAAGTGAACCCATTTTTTTCGGCTAACTGGCTGTCATCTATAAAAATGGCCACGATTATGTTGCATGTTGTAATATGCGACGTCCAATATAAAATATAAAACTAAACATTTCATTTAATCCGTCACCGTTACTATTAGTTATTACAATAAACTTATTTTAGCGTTCTAAACAGTTTAATGATTACGGTTACATATTCCGGTTAGTTTAGACGGTTACTCAGAAACGGATTTACACAATTGTCGCCCATAGGCAAATTTTATCTTCACACCCCATTAAACTTATCAATGAGAAAATTAAATTTTAAGTACTTATTTAACATATAAACTAAAAAAAAATAAATTATATAAACTGTTCTAATCAAACAAATATTGTTTATAAAATATAGTGTTTACTCATTAATAATATCTGAATATTAAGGCTATCCGCCTTAAAAGTTGTGTTGAAAATAATTGAATGTCTAATCCAATCAGAATAAACATATGGACAATACCTATTGGCCGCCCTCCAATCCATAGTCACGAAGAAAAATATTATTACAGTTTTATCATTCGGATAGAAAAAAGTTGTATTTTTCCACATGTAGTGTGTAATAACCAACACTTGATAAATATGTATACAATTAAATTAACTTTTGGATTATGAAAATGTATTACTATAAGGTATATAGTTTCCTTCAATTGTAAATATTAAAAATTACCTTAGAAAATCTAAAACAAAACTAATATTCTCAATAAAATATTGGTGTAAAATTGCCGCCCCTAAAAATTGGCCGCCCTAGGCAACCATCTACTTTGCCTGACGTTAAATCCACCATTGCGGTTACTAAATTGTAAATTCGTAATTTTGGTTACCAATATATTTGATAACACTATCACAATATTTCACGTTATGTTTTATCTAATGACGATGTTAGTAATAATAGCTTGACTGTGATGAAAGGATCTACAAAGGCCGAGTCGGAGTACACCCGGTTAATGTTTTCATCTACTTTCAGAATTCTTATCGCTTTATTAGTTCAATCGGTACGTTGGAAATAAAACACGTCTAAACCACTATATCTTACGTGTGTGAGACAAAGATAGAAACTCGTCACTTCCAATCCCCTTAAAATAATTATGATCAATTTCTATACACAAAATTGTAACTGAAATATGTAGTTGTTTATTGTAAGAATTGTTTAAAGGGGATAGTGGGGACATAAGCCCCATAGAATGGTTGACGTGTCCGTAAATTTAGCACCCCCAACGTATTGGTAGTTTAGTTGCGTTTATATGAATATGATCAACACAATATCAATAATATTATGGGATGCGGTTCTCATTGCCAGGATGTAATCTATAATATTTATAATTGGAGCATTATCAGCTAGTAAATATATAATTGTACGACGACAAAATGATAATACACATCGACACATCATGCTGCGACGTGAACTCTAGGATTTTACGAATACCAGGCGATTGTGAATATTATTACTTTATTTTACGAGCAAAATTAGTAACTTTATAAGAAAACATTTAATTTGTGTAGGTTGTTAGTTACATAAAGAGTTACGCGAAAACGAATCGAAATAATTGATACGAATTAAAAACGCTAATAATAACTGATTGTTTAGCGAACGATTAGTAATATTTTGTTCTAAATAGTCGTAGTATTGAATAAAATATTTAAAAAAAAAAAAACATCTATGTATTCAGAGTGATTCACCAAACGTGCTCACCCCATTTTTTTGCTTAAATTTTGCATTTATTCAAATTCTGATTTTTGAAATTATTAAGTGTAGTTAAAGCCGATATTTTCAAATACTTACATTTTTCAGAACATTTAAGGAGTATCCTGAGGTGATACCAACTTTGGTTTTTCAAATAAGAACCTATATTAAAAATTCCATAAATAGACGGAGTATTATTTTAAATAAATTTTGGTATCAACATTTTTGATTTCGCGTTAACGAAATATTCCACTTTTAAGTTTAGGTAAGAGAAGAGCAGCAATGTGCCTTGGGAATATTCCTAAAAAGTCGAAACATATAATCGGAAATTTATCGGGAGTATTCCCACGAATTTTTTTCTCCCCTAAATTGGGAATATTTTTTCGGTTCGTCGGTCCACACGAATAACAAACGTTACTTTTTTAATGTTTAAATATATTTTTTAGTTATTAAAGAGTTTTTAAGCAGTACATGTATTTGTTTTTTTTTCATAACCATAAAACAGCCTATAAAACTAATTAAAGAAGTATTGCTGTTTTTAGATACTGAACCAAGTAAAAGATCTGTCTAGGTTACAGTACAAACATAAGTTTTTTCTCTTAAATGTTTTAACAGATATTTTTTGTCGGTACTTAAAGAATGTAGGTACTTTCATAATATTAATCATAAAATAAGGATGATGATTGTTTGTGTTGGATTATGGCAATAATTTAATTTTGACTTACCAATTAGAATTTATAGTACAAATTTCCATTATTTGGGAATTTATTATAAATTCCGGAAATACTCCCTCACTTTTATATAAATACCGGGAAATTATAGTGGAGTATCATTTGTGTGGCGGTAAGGCACGCGGCATTTTACTAGTGTTCCACTACTCTTCCCTTCCCTAAAGTTAAAAGTGAAATATCTCCCTAATAGGTTGACGGAAATCAAAATTTTAATCCCAACATTTATTTAAAGTAATACTCCGTCTATTTATGGAATTTTCAGTATAGGTTCTGAAACCAAAGTTGATATTGCCACAGGATACTCCTTAAATATTCTGATAAATCTAAGTATTCGAAAATATTGGCTTTAATTACACTTAAAAATTCCAAAAATCAGAATTTGAATATATGCAAAATTTAACCAAACAAATGGAGTAAGCACGCTTAGTGAATCAACCTATATATGTAGTTTCATATTTGCGAAGAAACAAATTACTCTGAATCAATAATATTAGTTCATTAAACTCTGAACCATGTTCTGGTTTTGTACGTTTTTTAGTGGCCCACTCATCGTGCGAAGTATGTCCATATATTTTTTTAAAATATATATGTTACAACAATTTTACTGAAGTTCCATAATGCTAGTGACAGTAAATCCGATAAACGACTTGATGTTCGATAGCCGTAATGATAATATTAATGCCATCTCTAATGTCAATAGTTAGATAGAAAATCGCAAAATAATAATATTTTATAAAAACGCCGTTCGGCCGTCATCAAACGTGGCACATTCGACACATTCTTACATTTGGCAACAATAGGTACATTTTGTTAAATGTTTAGGTATTTGACACACTAATACAAAATCAAAATTTATCGTCAGTTCATAATAACTTCTTAGAATAAATATCGTATAAACGCTTCATTGAAACTGCTCCTCGATCAGGATATGATGTTGCTTATAACTTTTTTGTCTCTAAATAAAAGATTTAATATTTGGAATTGCACATTTTTGAATAAATTATTACATAATATTATTGACTGTCCTGAATTATTGAGCATTTACATTTTTAGAATATCTAAACCTGCAATCTTGTTCAAGAAATAAATCACTATTTCGATCTTTTTCGAGGGGTTTCATCATTTGAGAAAATCTGATTATAATTTGGCAGATCTATTTTTTTAATCTGATTTTAGTACACATACAATTTGATATAATTTTGATAAATTAAAAACTGAAACCACTGCCGATAGCCGCCTCTACCGGAGTCCGGCTGTTTGAGATGTGAGTGTGAGACATGGGCGATTGTTACCATCATGGCTTCACAATTAAATATAGTATTATTGTGGTATCAATGTGATTATAATTTATAATGTAATAACATTGTCAGAGTATATCATACATCTAGAATGGTACCTATTAAAATTTAGTTTTTTAATTCTGTTTTTATTGAAATATTTCTTTATAGTATTTAGATATTAAAATGTGGGAAGGAATATGAGCGAACGAAACGATCGAACATTTATTAATTTCCACAAAGTAAATAAGATAATAATATACAAATGGTCTGATATCGAAAAAAAATTAGCCTGATTCAAATATTTACTTAATTTGCTATTAATTGAAACACTAAAATGACACCTCTGTACCTTCAATTGATTCAAAATTTATGTTAGAAAAGCATTCTTATGTTCGCGGGAAATTAAATTCGTAATATAGACTTATCTAACAATAATTTATTAATTTTGTCAAATACTTTGAAATCTGACTGGAAAGGTACAATAAGGAGGTAATTTTTCGATTTTCCCAAAAGTTTCCCAGCAAAATGAAAAACTGGGAAAAGATATGGGAAAATCGGAGAAAACGCATGAAAACCGATTAAACAAATATTAGTAAAGAAAATATATGATGCCTATTTAAATATTTTACCATCATATGACATAGGTACCTTTTACCTTTTTATCATAGATACATTGTTGACAAAGCATCACTATCAACTGAACTCATGTCAGAATCGTTTTTTTGTTGGTTTATCGTTTCTTACAGATATACATTAAATTCTCTTCTGTACTCTACCTTCCCAACTTTCTACCTACAACACTGGCTGCACCCGTCCCCATTATCCTAGAATAGCTTCTTTTTTTTTTTATATTATTATTATATACTCTCAATTTGTTTTATCAGGTATTTAA
Organism: Cinara cedri; assembly: GCA_902439185.1. Classification (NCBI taxonomy): domain Eukaryota; kingdom Metazoa; phylum Arthropoda; class Insecta; order Hemiptera; family Aphididae; genus Cinara; species Cinara cedri. The sequence continues at coordinate 761,897 of CABPRJ010001920.1, forward strand.
TATTTAAAGATTTTTCTAGAATATTCCTATATTATATATCTTCCTACTGTCGATTTAAAATAAATATGGAATTGGAATTAATTTCTGTAAAATATTATAAATTATTAAATAAAAACGTCTGGTTATAAGATTATTTGTACTAGCTATTTTGTAACTAACTATTTGTACCATTCATTTATTTTACTATCTATAATACATTAATACCATAGTATACCATTCGTTTCTATATTAATATCATTTTTACATTCTAATTAAATATTTATTTTTTAGTTGATTATTTTTTAACATTGCATTATAACCGTCCAGTCAAGGCGCCAATGTATGGTGTAAATAGCCAAATAGGTATCATTGTATTTTTATATCTCGAACGATTGCGATCGGCGCCATTAAAACCATGGCCGTGTCGGCCGATGTTCGATGACAATATCATTACGTCGCGAAATTCCAACGACAGATGGAGCAACGTGTCCGTGGCGGCGGTGCCAGTGCGCTCAGGTGACGCGACACAATATTATTGTACGCTGTTCGCCGTGTCCTTTCATCAATACACCTTTTCACTTTTTCCATCTTTTTGTTCTTTTTCTTTTTTTTCGCCGCCGATACGACGATACAACCCGCCGCCGACTCACCTACACAATTAAAATGGCGGAACGTTATCAACACAACAGAAGATGTCATTGACGCTTTTTCATTGTTTACGATGTGTAATCCAATTTAATAATACTTTCTGCTGGAATCGTTTACGTTAATATACCTGACAAATGTTTTCCCGTAAACGTTCCATTATTGACGAAGGCTAAAATGACGATGTGCATACTTTTCGATTGCATCGATTTTAGCCGTACAAACGATTCCGTCGCGGCAGCAGCAACCGTGTTAATTGTTTTTGCGTGTAACTAAATATTATCGCACAACTGAACACCCATTGTTTCACGAAGTTCCTCAGGTCTGTTTTGCAAGTTAATGTTAAAAAGGTAAGTGCACAACCGTCGCGTAAGATATCCCGTCTGTCCGCAAAACCGTACATTCTTAATTGACCAGTCGGAATGTCCGTGGGTGTTTATTTAACAGCAACAATGGTGTTTTCAGGTACAATGACAGTCTTCAGCCAATAAGATTGGTTACGGACCATCTAACCGAACGGCTGAATCTCGATAGTGCGTTTGTGTTACCGACAATCAATTCGAGTACAGTATCGTTTGAACCTAAACCGACCAAATTGACGAAAAAGAACCGGCCGACCACTGGACAACATATTCGGCTTGCGGCCAAAAATAATAATCAGAATGACGTGACAACGATGAGCAACAATCTCATGTTTCGAAGTATGTTTTTTATGAACGAGGAAGCTAGACATTTCTTGGCGCCGCCGATTCAGTTGACCACAACTGACGGAGAATATTTTACACGTAAGACTGGTAATCCAAATTTGAATACACATCATCAACAACAACAGCAGCAAGCAGTTGCTGCGCTTGTAAATCACGATTCTAGTTCTAGTGAAATCAAACCGTTACAAGTGAGTCTTTTCTTAGCAACGTTTAATGGATTATTATTAAGTGGACTTACTTATCATATTTTATAACTATTTAGCCACCCAAAGCTCGCCCTCACGGTTGTGAAGAGTGTGGCAAAACGTTTTTAATGAAACATCATTTGTCGACTCATATGAGAGGTCATACCGGTGAGCGTCCTCATATTTGTCCTGAATGCGGTAAAACCTTTGCTCTCAAACATTGTTTGAGTACTCATTTGCTATTACATAGCTCCGAAAGACCGTACAAATGTATGGAATGCAATAAAAGCTTTACTTTAAAACATCATTTGGTTTGTACTTCTTTCACCTAAAAAAAAAAAATTACCAAAAATACCATGTTGTTTTTATTTATAATCATTTTTTTTTTTAAATTTAGGTAAGTCATGAACGAGTACATACTAGAGATAGACCATTCGAGTGTCCAGAATGTCGTCGTAGATTCCCCCAAAAACGTCACTTAACTACTCACATAAAATTCCATTCCGGAGAACGACCGTATTCTTGTTCTGTAAGTACAATGTATAAGAATAATCATGGATAGGGTTGACAGAAATATACCTAAAACAAATTGTTTAAATGTGTAAGTTGTTACACCTTACAAATTACCAAAATATGCTTTAAAAAAAAAAAAAAATAATAATTTATTTTAATATTTCAGATTATTTATATTTTATAGTATAAATGATTTATAAAAAATAATGGTATAGTATTTTGATATTTGAATTTCTTTTTTCATCTGAACATTAAACATAATTTAAATTTTTTCCTGTTAAATACTGATGTTTATAAATCTTGAATAATTATTTTGTGATTCTCAATCTTTTGAGTTGAACATATCTAAAATAATTACAGTCTTTTATATGTTCTTAAAATTTACAAAATTCTAAATCATTTTGCAAATTTTTGAGATTTAGGTTATGAAACACCTTAGTATTAGCTAACTATTTTAATTTTGACCAACTAATAAAAGTATGGAAATGCAAACAAATGTTGGCCCTAGCACATCACTGGTTGTGCGAGGTAAATAATCTTCCAGTATATTAATAAATATGTGTTTTTCCATAATTATCTTTAATACGGATTCCTAAGTCTGATTAGCTTATCAAAATTACATTATAATTAATTCAATAATGATATTTATTTATTTCATCGAAAAACTATTCTAGTTTGTTCAGTACACGCATGCCAAGAACAATTTATCTATTTGGAAAATATTTACTCTGCGAGACTGAAAATTTCTTACTTTACATTTTTTTCAATTTCATTTTCTTTTAATTCTCATTAAAAAAAAACAGACGGAATATTGGTATTCCAAATAAAATATATATTAAATTATAAAAAATAAAATTATAAGTATTATTATTTACAAGTACCAACTAAAAGTAATAATTTAAATATATTTCATATTATGGAAAAAATTTCATGATCAAATGTAAAAAAAAATTACGCAATCAGTGACAGACTAGTCATGAACCTCTGTTAACGGTGTTATAACTAAAATTGAACCTATAGGTTTGTGGTGAAACATTCTCACGTGAAGAACATTTAGTCATGCATTCGAGATTCCATGGTGGAACACAACCATTTGTTTGCCCTGATTGTGGTGCTGCATTCCTGCGTAAATTTGAATTGGTCAATCACGAACGACAACATGGCCGTATACCAGAATCGTGTCCTGCTTGTGGCAAAGAATTCTTGCAGAGACGTACTTTATTGGTCCACGTAAGAAACTGTGGCCTTAACTCATCAACACCAGTACATAGATCTCCTTATACCGCAACAGCGAGCAAAGCATGCCGGTACATTTATTGAATATTTATGGGGTTTGGATTCAAAGGAAAATATCTATTTTGGAAATTTGATTACACTTAAAAATACATTTTTACTTGATTCTCTTTTTTAAAACAATACTAAAAAATTAAAAAGAAGTAAAATAATTAAATAGGATTTATATATTTTCTTTAATCATATTTGTTTAATAGTGTAACGAAACTATGTTTTTCACATTTGCTGTGAAAACTCTTAGTCCTAGAAAAATTGAAAAATGACCTCCCTTAAGTATCTTCCCAGTCAAATTATCTTTCAAAAAGATTGTTATCATTATAAATTAGAGCCAAATTATAGTTAGAAAAGTTTTGCACAGAAAAAAAGGTGGCCATAATATATTTTAACTAATACCAACATTTCTTATATTTTCTCGTTTTTCCTTTAATTTTTTTTCTTATTTTTAAAATTTGATGAGAAAATTAAAAAAAAATCTCGCTAAAGTACCTTGCTAGTAAAATTTCCTTTTAGAAACATTGCTATCATTGTAAGTTGGAGCAAAATTACTGGTATGAAAATGTGCCCTGAAAAAAAAATGTTATACATTTCATACATATTTCAGTTTTTTTTTTAATATTTCCGCTTTTGATGAGAAAACTTGTGAAAATCAAAAAATGACCCCTCTAAAGTATCTTCCCACACCAAATTCCTTTCTGAAAAGGTGCTACACTTCAAAATCTGTGCAAGTCTTTTGGTAAAAAAGTTGTTTATAGATTAAAAAAAAGATAAAATAAAATAAAACAAAACAAATTAACATGTTTGTAAAACTAAAAGCTTCTTCACTCCACTCAGAATCTAAAAATAAAACCAATTTATCACAATAATTTTATACTTATTTATAATTCAATAATTTTTAATGTATACGAAATGAAAATATTTTAAATTTGTTTTTCTGAAGACAGAAAAATGTTTTATCAAACAATTATAGTATTATTAGTTTAAAACGATACATTTGCCTTGAAATCCAAACCTAATTTTTTTATATTACTTAAAATTAATTAACGGTATAAATATTGTTATAAAATGTTTACAGTGAATGTGGTGAAACATTTGCTAGCGATGAAGGTCTAGCACTTCACATGCGATTACACATTGGCGATCATAGTTTTCTGTCTGATATCTGTAGCCTAGCTGCCACTTTGAAACAAAGTGTACAAGGCGTATCAAATGGTATTGCTAATGTACAAAATCATCACCAGTCCCAACATCAAACTGGTGTTGTTGCAAATAAAAAGTCTCATTATTGTGGAGATTGTGGTCGTGGCTTCACCCAAAAACATGGCTTGCAACAACATCACGTAAAATATCCAAATGCAACATGTAAAGACAAACCATTTTCATGTCAAAAATGTGGTAAAAGTTTTATGCAAAAAAATCATCTTGTGCTGCATGAAAGACAACATATGGATCCGCCACCATCTAGAAACCGTAACGCTACCACCACGGCTGTCCAGTCAATACAACATATACAGACTGACCAGGTTGGCTTACAACCCACTCCTTTACATACGACTATTTTGGGATTACAACCTATTAGACATATTCAAAGTTCAGGTAGTCAACCCCAACTTTTAAGACATCCAAGTGAGGCCCATTCAGGGTCTTAATAACTGCATTGGTTTAAAATTTTATTTTAAAAGTCTTTAAAAACTGTTAGTTTTTTTTAAATCTTAAATTACAGTTTTTTTTTTTTTTTTTGAATATTGTGAAATTAAATTTTGAAACATACTTAATATCAGTACTAGTGATTTCATTCATAGAACAAGGTTAAAATATTTTTTGACGGCCTTAGTGTATATTATTTTATGCACAAATATAATACTTACAATTTTATTTTTGATCGAAAAATATTTTATCAGCAGAATTCCTAACGTTTTATGTCTTAACAAGTTTTTTTCCTTTAGATTTTATTTCTCGCTTGCTCTTTAAGTATACATGTAATTCAATTGTATATTATGATTTATATATTATATTTGAAAGGATAATTGTAAAAAAAAAAAAATGATTCTTTATTAAGATTAGATCTATTTATTTATAATGAAAATGTATTAATATTTAACATGAATATATTGTATGCTATCCAAAAGATTCATTAATGGTTGAATTGATATTTAATATATTCAAGTATGAGTAAAGAAATTCTCAGTTAATTATTTTGCAGAAATATTTGACCTGGAAAGAATTTCTTATTTATATTTGTTTGTGTAATTAATTTTAAAGAGTAAAATACGTCCTTGTGTTGAAAGTACAATCATGTACCAACCAATATTAAGAGTTTGTAAATGTTGTGATTTTTTTTTTCTTTAAACATACGTATATATTTTTTTCTTTTATAATAATACCTAATCAAATTATGTGTAGTAGACTTATTAGATGAAAAATTAAATTAAGTTAATATTTGATTAATTTTGCCGGATGTTATAGTGTAGTAGCATATTGAAAAGAGGTTAATTTTTATGTGTGTATTATTACCTAATAAATAATAATACACACAAATACAAGTGTAATATAATAATTTAAAAACCCCATGTTTTAATGGGTGCTACTAATATGATGTAAAAAAAAAAAAAAATACTTCTATAATTATTTTATTTTATTACTATTTGAATTTTTTTTTTTTTTTTACTTGTACCAATTAAATGTAAATATTAAATAATATAAATTATACATATATAAATATATTTATACATATGTATGGAACATACTAAAATATAGACAAATTAGCACATTTTAATATTGCTATTTTTTTTTTATTTAAATAAATATTCTGTAGGTTATATAACAAAAAAAATTGTATTACATTAAAAGACAATTTTATAAGGAAAATAACAAGTTTTAATAATAATTGATTGCCACCCGTTGTTACCAAACTACATAATATAAAATATTATTTATTCATGTAGCTTGATGTGAGTTTGGTTCCTGAAGTGTTTTTTTTTTTAATAATTACAAATGATAATAGAAATATTAAAGAATTAAATATAATATCTTATTTAATAGAAAAATGTTTAAATTTATTAAATAGATACTTAAAATTTGTCTTACCAATATAAATAAAATTATGTAGTTCACAAATAATAATATCAATTTGTTATAACTTAATACCATAAAAATTGACATTTACACAATTCATTTTGTTCAAATTTACATTTTATTTGTTTTATATGACTAAATATTAACTAAACATGATTTTTTTTGTACATATTTTCAACATTAGTTTAAAAATCATAAAATATTATAAATATAAAAACTAAGCAGAACATATTATTTGAAATAATAATCTTTGTAAATATATCAAAAGTAATAAGAACATAGTATAATATTAAGGAACAATAAATTTATAAAAAAAAAAAAAAATATATGTGGCGCTGTGTTACCAATGAATTTAACGTTTCAATTTTTCTGCAGACCTTTTAAAACATAAGTTGTACCAATGTATTAAAATTTAAAATGTATAATTATTGTAAAGTAATTAATGAATTAACAAAAATGTCTTACTTAAAACCAAATTTTGACAACAGAGACTGACTTTTTTTTCCAGTACTTTTAGATAAGCCAGTTCTCATGTAGACACGGTTACTTTGTTTTGGAGTTAAATTAGAACTGTTTGATTCCATAATATTCTGACTGCAAAATCCTTCATCAATGTCACTTTCATTATCAGTCTGTTGAAATTATAATTTGTGTTAAACAAATGTTTATAACAACAATTAAATTGTGACATCGTAACATTTCTCATGTTATATTAATAAGTCATTCAAATATATTTTTATTTTATATTAAAACTGTATGCATGACATTTAAAGTACATATATTTATGTATATTCTACAGACGTGTTTAAAGTATACACGTAAAATTGTCAAGACATAATATATACTACATATTTTATTACCTTATTATTATCATCACTTAATGGAAAGCTATTGTTTTGTGTAATAATTTTCATGTCTTTTTTGTCATGTATACCATTTATGACTATTGATACATTTTTCTCATAATTCGTCCAATTAAAAGCTTTATTAGTTGTATCAGGTAATTTTTTATTTGACTTCATGTTAATGATTTCGGCTTTATGACATTGTAATTCAATTTCATCAGCAAAATCATTAGATTTAAGAGAAGTGCTTAAATCATCATTATCATTTTCGTTTTTAGGACTGGATATTTTACGACATTTAAACGGGTTTATCCATTCTTTTTGAATAATTTCACTGCTTGTCTGTGTTTTAGGAGAAAAGTATCTACAAATAATGAATTGTTATTAAATATCTATACTGAAGTTGAATTATTTCAATCACTAACCCACTGACTATTTGTTTTTCAAAATTAAGAACAGTGCTCTTTCTTTTAGTTAATTCAGAAAATTCAGTAAATTCAGTGGGTATTTCAGATGCAAGATTGTCAAAATCTGGTGTCAAAACATTTTCATTTATTTTAGACTTATTCAACTGATGTTTATCTTTAATATCAATTTCATTTTCTAATGAAATTTCTTCATTTTTATAAATTTCATCAAGAGTATCCAAAATATCATCTTCAGTCACTAAAAACATATTTATATGAATACAATATTTTAAAAACCATTATGTTTTAATAATTACCTGGTAGACATTTTTTTATTGTAGGTGTTTCAACTACTGAGGTCTTAGTGTGAGTCTTGGTAACATTGAGTTTTTTAGAAGGAGGAGTGCTCTTTATTATTGGTTGACTCAATATGACATTATTAGGTTCATATTTATTAGGATAATAATCTTTTGACCAAATACTTTTATGATGTGCTCGAATAATTTTTTTCTTCCCAGTTTTATCAGAAGACTAAAAGTATCATACTTACTTTATATAGTAAAAATATCAAATTAATATTTAATAATAAATAGGTACACTCTTACTATGTTATAATCTGGATCCCAGTTATCCAATACTTCTAAAGATATGGGATCAATATTTCCAAGAGCAAGTTGATAAGCCTGATCATCAGTTAGTTTTGAAACAAGCACAGACAAATTAGGATCTAATATTTCATTTAATGGTATTGTTTTACGAGAACATGGGTCATAAACGGGTTGGTATAGGAACATGCGATCAGCAACCATAAATTTATCACGGTATTCAGATGGAACTTTAACATTCATAAAAGATCCTAATCTTAAAAGATTCTGAAAATGTTGGTAAATTATTGAACAAATTTGATATAATATAATTTTTTGATAAAAATTACCTTGTAAATATCAGGTTCACTTGATCTCGAAATGAATTGTCGAGCTTTTATCAATCCTACTCCATGAATAGAAGGTAAATAATCACAACCTGATAATATACACATGTAACGGAACTTATCTAAACTGAACTGCTCAGGGTTCATGTTCATTGAGAGGTAAATTTTATCTTGTTCAATTAACACACCGAACCCGTTTTGGTCCATTTTAAATAAAACCTGTAAGTAAAAAAAAAAAAAAGTAATTTCTAGTTTATTGAAAAAAGTCAACTGATAATCAATAATCAGTAATTTTACCCTTTTACAGCCAAATAGCAATAAATCTGAATCTTCTGTAATAACTATATGAGCAATGCCACTTAAATTTAAATAAGCTAATTGTGAGTCTGCTTCATATGGTGCCACAATACAATCAACATTAATCTCTCTGCACTTTTTAATGAGATTTAATGCCATTTTATGAGTAACATCAATACTACGTCTCAACAGGACTGAAGCTTCTTTACCTTTGTCTAAACGCAACAGCTCTGCTGCTTTCTTTCTGTTTTGCTCTCTTAACCTGGAAAATAATAAAAATTAAATATTAATTCTTTAAATTTTAATAGAACAATATTATTATTATATCATTACTTTCGTCTTTTTAATTCAGTATCAGCTTTAGCAGGCAAATGTTGTCCATCAAATACTAAAATTGGTTTAATATTTTTAGCTAACAACATGGACACAAATCGCATACAATAATATACATACCTAACAAAACAACAAAAAACAATAAAAATAAAAATAAAATTGAGTTTGAAATTTTGAAAAATGTGAACAGGGTAGTTGTGCAATAAGCAATAGGAAGAACCGGTGAGGTGGTATGTTATTGGAAGGGGAACATCCTCTATATCTGACCCTATACTTAACAATATTATATAAAAATGATTTAATTTAATTATTTTCAAGATCAAATTGTAACAACAAATATAGTAAAATACTATCTTTATTGGTACCTATGTTAATAATTTTTGATTTGATGTAGATTTTTTTGATTTTATAACACAAAAATTAGGTATCTTATCTAATAAAAATAGAAATTAAAAAATAATTTGGTTATTGTCAGACACAAATTGATAGTTTTCATATTATACTCATATTAGTCAGTTAAATTATTTTGGGAAAGTAAATGTGCTCAAAAAGTATAAATATAATATTTTTTAAATTGATATTTAAACACAAATTTTATTTGAATTGAAAATATTATTTTAATATTCAATCTTTTAGACTTGATTGAAAATAGTCAGAATCGTTTTTCTAATTCATTATCAATTATCACAATCCAATTCATATAAAGTAAAAACTATATAAGTATTTATAAAATCAGTTTTATATATATTTATACTTACGCTTGACAATCTTCTCCTCTTGCTAATTTTTCAGCGCATGTGTAGACACCTTTGTGTAGCCAACTATAAGCGTCTATAGCCACAGTACATCCTGAGTACTGTGATATGTTCACGGATTTCCAAGACTTTTCCAAAAGCGGTAATAACCCTTGAATACCCATGTTTCGTTTGCTCTTTCTAATTTGTACCTATATAGATTAAATAATATGTGTAGAAGCCTATTAGTATAATACAACTATAACGAACTAATAAAACATATAACATGTATAAATTATAAATTAATAATGACGTTATTTTAACAACCTATGAATACAATATAAATAAGTAAATTACTATCATGAGACATTTATTAACACGTTTAAAAAGGTCAACGTGTTTACAGATTTGATCAGTCGAATAAATGAAATAACTTTTGTATCTGTAGACTCTGTAGCTTACATTTTATCTGGAAATATCCCGCCAAATTTTAATAATAACCATTATTTTGTTTTTGAATGTGATAACCAATTCTGTGTAGAAACCACGAATTAAGATCTTCTAATTCGTGGTAGTAACCAAATTGTATATTCTTATCATTTAGTCATGGTAATAACCATGATTTAAAGTTCAGTGTTAAAAAAATTCGAATAATCATTTTAAGGTTAGTCCAAAGGACCTAAGGTGTTTTTTTTTTCAACCAAATTCTTAATCTTAATAAATCTATTTTGTTTTACAGCACATAAGTTTTTAATTAATTTTTTATCTTCGATATCATATTATTACTTAAAAATTTTTAAATTCTACTAGTTAAAATGTTATTAAACAATACCCTTCGTTTAGTTGGCCGACACCTACAACCCGTATCAAAGAAGTAAGATCTGTTATTTATGATCAAATAATTTTCATAAATACATAGGTATATATTATATGTTATTAACTAATAAGTACCTATTTATGTTTTGTTTATAGAACTCTAAGAATGTATTCTGCTGCTGCGGCACAACCATTTACCATACCTGAGCCAAATGGTTCTGTACTAACTAGCTCGCCTAAACTAGAAAAACTATACACAGAAATCACTGCCTTAACTATGGTTGAAGTAGCAGAGTTTACTGAACTCTTAAAGGTCCGTCTCAACCTAAAAGATGTTCCGATGGGAGCAATGGTTGCTGCTCCAGTTGCAGCCGGACAGGTTTGAAAAAATTGCCTATTAGGGGTTAACTTTAAAATTTTGTTACAAGTTTTAGGAATCATTATTATATCTAGTGAATAAAGCATTGTTTCCATTAGTATCCCCCAAAGTTTTGGTTGAAGTATGGCATTTGGGTCTGAGAAAAAATGTCAAAATATCAAAAAAATGTTACCTAGATTTTTTGTTTGATACCGTCATATTTTGACATATTTTTCTCGGGCTCAAAAGCCATACTACAACTATAAACTCTGTGGTATATGGTAATTGATAACAAACGACATGTAAAAAACCACAAGGGTAAAAAATTACAAGGTAAAAGTATAAAACTTATTTCAACTGAAAATTACAGATATTAATGGCCTATTGCAGGCTGTTGACCTCAATCAAATAAGTTTTGTTGTATGGCTACATGTTCCAAGGACATGCCTTGAATTTTTTTTGAGTGGTGGGTTAAACAGATATTTTTAAATATGAATAGTAATCCGAAAGCTCTTATGCAGAATTACAGAATAAACTTAAACTTCACATTATGTGAAGAATATTTAAAAAGGGAAAATGATATACCAAATTATTTAATAGCATATACTACACAAAATTTCTGATTTATTATTATTTATTTATTTATGTTTTCAATAATTAACTGAAACTAATGTTTGTGATTTTTAAGTGAAATTACGTATTTCACCTTCAGTTAGGTTAGGTCATTTTTTCCTTAATTCATGGTATACACAGAGTTATATATTTAATTTGTTATGTCTTTTACAAAACTCTAAATCTCAAATGGTATAAAATTATCCTCCATTTTTTAAATTTTTTTTTAGGAAGATGAAGAGGAAGTAGTCACTACTGTCAAAACAAGTTTTACCGTTAAACTAATGAAGTTTGATGAAAAACAAAAAGTTGCATTGATTAAAGAAGTGAAAAATGTATTGGAAGGCATGAATTTAGTACAGGTGAGTACACATCTTGATATTTCATTAAATCTAGATATTAAATTGAATTTTTATTTTTAGGCTAAGAAGTTTGTGGAAAGTGCTCCTACAGTTATAAAATCAGATATTGGTAAAGATGAAGCAGAAAAACTAAAAGAAGCATTTACTAAAGTAGGGGCTGAATGTGTAATCGACTGAGTTATGAACTTTTGTTATGTATGTATAATTAATTTTACACAATTTTAAAAGTAAATGTAAGTAGTCAACATTTATTATGTATCAATAAAATGTTATGTATGATATCAATAGAATAAATGGAATACCTGTCCTGTTCTTTTGGTTATTATACCAACAGTAAGTAGGCATTTTATAAGTTTCATAATAAAAACGTGTGAAAAATTGAATAACGATATATATTTTTTTATTGAAAAATATTTTATAAATTGTTAAATTGCATTTGAATATTGATCATCGGCATATTATATTTTATAATTTAATATTTAAGTTAGTTTTGAATTAATTTATGTGATACATAAATAATAATTATGGTAATAATACTAATTACATTTGATTGGATATAATTTTTAGAAATTCAAAAAAAAATATTTTATCTAATAAACATGGTGTATTTGATCTTATTATCTTACTACAAATTATTATCAAAATGAAAAAGATACTTGTAGTTACTGACTTGTAGTCTTACTTTTTAACTGGAAATAATAATAATATATTTTGTAGTCATCTAGTATTAAGTACATACATGAATTTCTTATAAAATAGGTTACTGAACTCGGTAAGCCAATGCTAGATTTGTGGCTTAGAGTTGAATTAAATACAAAGAGTTATAATAAATTAGCACAATATATCAAAAACAATATTTTGATTAGTATTTAGATCAGAAGTTATATAATAATAAGAAAAATAATCAAAATGAATATTAAAGTTATTGACAGAAGAGTAAACAGTAAATTCATGAATGGTACTTATAATTGGATGAATATTATGTAGTTAGAATACTATTTTATAAATATCATTTTTATAAGTAATGGAATTATGAAAATTTAATGACCTGATAAAAGGGCTAAATTAAAAATTACCATCAGTGGAAAAGAAACAGTGTATATTGTCATTTTAATAATAACATTTTACAATCCAAATATATGGACATGTAATCTAATATATTAATGCATATAGCATTCGGAATAAATAAATAGAAATAATAAAATGATAATAATTACAGTGAACAACAATAATATTAACAAAGGTAACAATAAAGTACTGAATACACAATACAGGAATTACAATTTGAACTGGGTTAGGTGTTTTAAAATTATAATAAATTGTAATTTGAGTTAATTTGATAAGCAACTGAATTACCTTGTATTAGTGAGAAATTGTATATAAAGTATTTGTATAATAATTGTCACAGTATTGGCTATATATTGCTTCTACACAATGCATTTATTTAATTTGTTTTGTTTTATATTTAGAACTGAAAACATTGAACTGGTTCTCAATTTATTAAATTGTTTAAAACATCTTATGATACAATCACAAACTATAAAGTACGAATAATTTCTTTGTTAGGTACTGTTATGTGGTTAAAACTTAGAAGTTATATAAGAAATATTATACATATCATTGACAAATTAATTATTGATAGAGGAGTTTTTAAGTTTAATATTGAAGAAAAACTGTAGTTAAGATAAACAATTGTGTCACCTTGAGCAGTAGAGTTACACAAAGTATTCTGTGCAACATTACCTAAATTATATTTAATTTATTTTTAGACTACTAGTCCAGATTGAAATGGTCAATATAGACTGTAAACATTTAGTTGATTTTCCAAAAATATTATATATTTTTTAATTGTTTTGTAAATTATTTAACATTTTCAATTTCAATCAATAAAAATGTTTGAATTAAATGCAACTTATCAGTTTAAAGTCTAATATACTTTATTTATTTTAAATATGTGCAATATTAAGTATGAAATATAAACTATAACATACATATATTTAAATTCATATTTATATATTATCTTAAAGTAATTAACGCATATAATTTTAAAGAAAATACAAAAAAAGTACAAATATAATTTTATTTGACTTAATGATAATATACTTATTAATTATAACTTAATGTACCTATAGGTGAATAACAAATAGGTATATTAAAAATTATAGTTTGTTTGCTATAAAATAATAATATTTTTGTATAATTAAGCACTAAAACATTTAGGATTAACATAAAATAAATATGTATTTACAAATAATTTAAAAATTCTTGTGAAGTATTATTATTATTATTATTATTATTGTAATCCATATAAATTTAATCAATACAATAAGATGTGAAAATCAAAATTTTAAATATTTAAAACAGCGGTATCCATGATAATAAAAAAGTATTATATTATATATCTATTGATAATTGAATGCGTTAAAAATTCACAATGTTTTTGAATATTTTTCACTTCTAGATTTACTTACTTATTGCATTGATTATAAAATATATAATCAATACTTATAGGTGCTTGTTTCTGTGAGTACAATTAATAACAATACAGTTGAGTTTATTATTTTTGCCAACCGAATTGATGAAAACATCCAAAAAAAAGTATATCTACTCGCATATTATGCTGTGCAATTTATTTTTTCGCCTTTAACTTAAATGGATCGGTGAGATTTTCGACCATCAGTGATCGAGTAGGTAGGTCATATATCAATGTATAGTTATTTTTGTAAAACATATGGAAAGAATGCAATTGAGGAGAGGCACTGCATATTTGCATATCACTGTTGGACTGTAGCTGTTCTCGATTTTTTCCAATCGTTGAATATCAGGTACACGCCTGTTCCGTACACTGCCGTATTGATGATACCAAACACCTATGATTATGGCATAAAAAATAAATCAAAATCAATATGAAATCTAATTTTTAGTAGGTACCTAGTATATACCAGCAAGGACCATCAATTTTTGGACCGGTCCGATCCAAAAAAAAAAGCCCTAGCCCTACCCGAAAATAATGTTAAATTTTTTATAAAGCCCGGACCGGCTTGATGGCATTTTTTTAAAGTCTGGTCCGATACGGTCTAAAATTTTTGTTGTAAAAAAAAGCCAGGCCCAGCCCGAAAATAATGCTACGCTTTTTAAAAAGCCTGGTCCGGTCTTATTGCATTTCTTTAAAGTCCTATCCGATCCGGTCCAAAATATAAATATAATAAAGTCCAAGCCCAATTTGACGATAATACTCTAATCTTTTAAAAAGTGTTGATTGACAAAGATGATTTTTTTCATTGCTTTATTATTAAACTTAATATTTATTATGTAATACGTATATCCTTGAATTAGATACTATATAGTCGGTAGTATATTACATATTATGATTTTTATTTTATTTAATTATGATTATTTTAATACATTTTGAAACACCAAACCAAAAAATAATAATAATCCAGATCTGGCTCATTATAAAATTCCACAACTTAAAAAAACCCGGTCCGGTCCGATGATATTTTTTGTAAGCCCGGTACGATCCAGTCCAAAATAATTTATGTTAAAAAAGCCCAACCTGGCTCTTCCTAAAATTCCATGACTAAAATATCGGTCCAGTCCGAGGACGTCTTTTTTAAGCCCGATCAGGTCCAAAAAATTGAATAAAAAAAAAGTCAAGGCTCGGCCCGGTTTTATATTTTTAAGGCCCTGGTTCGGTCCAATTTATTACAGGCCGAGCTTATAGAAGACTGAGCCTGGTCAGCCCGGCCCTTGCGGGTCTTTAGTACCTAAGCATAGTAAATTTTTGTGGAAAATAATCTGTGACACTGTTTATGATGAAACAATAAATAGTTGATGGAGAATATATATGAGGCGGCAGCTGATATACTTGGACCCAGTGACCAGTTTAATTAAAGGACAAGGAATATAATGGCTATTGGCTAGGCTATATTATGTTGAGAGGAAATTATGATGATGTCATGTTAGAGTAGCGCTAGAATGGAAGCATCAGGAGAAGAGACCTCAGTGTAGAACCAAGAAAAGATGCATTGAAGTTTATCTAAGTTATCTGAGGATAAACGTGAATGAAAATTACACCTACTTAAGTAAATTGAACTATAAAATATATCTAGTTATATTATTCAAAATTAATTTTGATAATTATTATGTTTAATTTAATTAGATACAATAGTCTAATGAATATTTGTTTCAAATAATTCTCTTATAATTTGTTATTGAAAGATAAGAGATTACGTATGATTACGTATTGTATTTATATGATCGAATATTATTCAAAATGTTCGGATGTTCCTGTTTTTTTCTTGTTAGAAAAATAAACAAATAGTGAAACGACAAAAGACATTTAATGGGAATTTGTTTACAAATCGCTTTGTGGTATAATTTGAATAATTTATAAGAGTCGTTTAAACTTTTATGAAAATTAGCATCTCAAGATATTATGGTTTATTCCCCAGCTAAGAGTTAAGAAAACCGAAAATCTTAAGGCTTTAAATTTCAACATAAAACAAATTATTTTCCGTATGACCCACCGTAGAGTGTAGACTTACCCCGGCCGCAATGTTGGAATTTTTGTATTGAGAATTGTACAGCGGTCTTGTCCAGGCTGAAAGCTGCACGATGAAGGCCACCATGTACAGGACGGTCAACAGGAGAGTGTTGCAAAATTCCTGTAAAATCGATACATTACATAGGTACGGATTTTAACGATAAATAATATTTATGATTTATTAATAACGCAGCCACGGATGATAAATTATAATAATTCGTATTATTTATCGAAATCCAGACATTGGTGATAATTAGGGCTGTGAATTTACAGAAATGCGCATTTTTTTTTAGCTGATTGTGAAACGTAGTTTTCTAAGTACATAATTTGAATTATGTAACAAAAAATTAATTTATGAAACTTTTATTTAGCATTTTTTGGACTTTTTAAGTCATATTTTTCTTTTTAGTTAATTTTCCGGTATTTTCAATCAAATTCTGTCAATGAACATCTGTATACACACATATTTGTTTGTTTTACACAGACTGTGTTAAATATATATTTTATAAAATAATATTTTACACAAGCTGTATACGGGTTAAGTAAAGACAAAATAAGTCAATATTGTAGAAATCAACTTATTCAACATTCAAATCCAATGAATATTTTTGTAATTTTTTTAAAAGAAATTGTTTTTATTAAATAAATAAATTTGTATGTATATTGTATATAATATACTATTATCAGTAATATCAAAATAATTATTACAACTAAATTAAAAACCATTTTATATTGCATTTTTTGAGATTTTAAATGCATATTTTTTTGTGCATTTTTAAGGTTTTTCACTGCATTAAATTCACAGCTCTAGTAATAATTTATTGCCGGCGACAATAAACGTCATCTACATAATATATTATAATTTTGTGACGGTTATTTTCAAAACCAGTATACGTATGACAACGAATAATTCTTTAAGCAGATTTATTTTTACCGAGAGCACCCAGTTGATAGGAAAATTGATGGCTTCCCTAATGGACAGCAGGTAGACGAATGACCAAATGGCGGTGGCGATGAAACTGATGATGACCACAAACAGAAACCAATTGGTACCCGATAACCGGGCCGGAGAGGCGAGCGCCAAACAGACAATGCCGAGTATCTGAAATGATATGAAAAAAATAATATATTTAGATATTTTTGAACAGGCCAGGCGAGTGCGTTTATTTATTTTATTGTCGGACAAGTTATTTAAATCGTATTTTAATGTTATTTCGTAGCTGCAAAAATTATTCGTGTTGTTAGATACCCTGTTTTTTTTTTTTTTTTTTATAAGTTCGATAGTCGGGACTGTGCGAACAGTCGTTATCGATATTACTGCAGGTACCTATAATATAAGTACCATAGAAAAGCTTTAACAGAAAAAAAAATCGTAGGTGGGGATACTTTTGTTCACCGCGTGTTCTCGGAATTCCTCTGCGAGCCACAGTACATTAATTGTACTATACGATAAAATGTTGATTTTTTTTTTTGGCCATTTTATCAAAATTGCACATTTATATATTATAATATTATTTGGTATACTGTAATAAAGTCGGGATTTTCAACATTGGGGATGCAATGGTTGACAGAAAATCAATAGTAATGTAACATTTTAGAGCGGTTTTTTTCTTAGATTACCTATAAAAACAATTTTTTTTTTCAATACTTTGCTAATTAACGAATTTATTTACGTTAAATGGATCACCTTATGTATTATACAGTTGGTCGATGACAGAGCGACGGCTATCTTTTAAGTAAACTTAAGACAGGTATTGTTGAATGTTATTGAATGAATTGCGTCTATACAATAATGTCCATTTTAGAATTTTTCAAAACCGCCAGGGTTACGTTGATTAATTGATATAGATTGTTACATTTTAAAAGAAAACGTTCGAAAAAATAAACTCTATTTAAAATTTTTAAATACACTTATATGCTACCTTTTCCACAAACAATTCAACCATTGACGTGGTTAGAAATTAATTAATTTTTGCATACATGGTTTAAAAAACTCATTTACAACCCCGCCGACAGTTAAAAAACCGTTGCCAACCTTCATGCGCCTCACTCCTCAGCCAGTTAGTACGCGGGAAGGGAAACGAGTATTTTCTAACCTTTTTTTTTTTTTTTTTCTATCCAAGCGCATTTCCACCTTTATATCTGTTTTCGACCCGAATGCAGTAGTAGTTCGAATATAGATTAAATGTAAATAAAAAGTGCGATCTCGGGCGTAGCGCCTGTAGTAACGCCACCTCAGTTATACAGTCGCCATATGTAGTGAAGTTGGTGACATTTTTTTTTGAATTTTCATAGTGACACGAAAAAAAAAATACAATGAACCGGCTCTCCCCTCAAAAACAAAAACCAAACGCCGGTAATATGTGGGGCTCTTTGACTATATTATGATCGTCTTTATCACGAGTGCACCTATTTAGTATATAATTCGTTATTTGCATATTGCAGGAACACTGTATTATGTCGCCGTCGTCTCGGGTGCACGTTTTATACCATTATGATATCATATTGTTGTCATACCTATGGACACGTTATTATTCCGGTCGCCCGTCGATTTTCACGTTATTATGCGTCGTTTTTTTTTTTTTTTTTTTATAGTTTTTTTCCCCTCCAAATACGTGTGCATATAGCGGTACTAACCTCGGAAAGCGGTTAGGCGTTATAGCTATGGGTATATAGTATATAGGTAACCGTTCCGCGGACGACCGGGCCCCGGCGATTGGCGAGTTTTTTTTTTAGGGGAAAAAAAATTATAAAATAATAACCCGAACAATGGCGGCGTAATGCGAAATCGCGTACTCACGGGATATAATATTATTTTATTATATTAGCTGATAATAATACCTCCTCCTTATACACCCGTGTAATAACAATATGGGTACGATAACGGCGCTTGTTTTTTGCGCGGCGTCGTACGTGCAGACATTTCCCGTCGATGAACCTACATGCTCGACCGACGAAAGTTTACTCACCTATATTTTATACCGTACGGTTTTTTTGTTTTCGGGTATACGATACAATATTATTGTATGCGAATATATTATTTTAATAATCGCAGTTGTCGGTCTACGCTCGCGATTAATCATTATTCGGATCACGCTGTATACATTATTATACGTTTCGACCGGGTCACCTAATATTTTTCTTGGCCACTACAATATAGGTAGGTATTTATGTCATCTCCATACGATTCTCTATATTATAAACGGAGCTAATATTAATGTTAATAAATGTATAGTACTTAACAGTGCTACTCAAACTTTCTCGACTCGCGGTTCTTTTTTTGAAGTGAAATTTTCTCAGAGCGCCCATGCGATTCGTTTCAATCAAAAACGTAGGCGCACGGGAACCGCTGTAGTATAAAACGAACTCCTTGATGTCCCGATAATAATTATATAAACCGAAATGCTGGAGCTAATCACATAAATCGCTGTAAACGAAAAACGACCGGAGTTCGGTTAAAGGTTTTCGTTAGGCTAGGTTAGGTTAGGTAAAAATATATTTAATACTTTTAGTGTTAAATTTTAAAGTTAATCGTTGAGATAAAAGAATCACTCTGTATACAAAATACATATTCTAGGGTGGAATATTTATACGATACAAAAATATTACGAAAAGACGTATCTTAAATTAATTTTTCCGGTGTTTTGATATGAATTCTGTTTTTTCTTATCAACTGTCGGAGAACGCTCCGGATGACCGCTGTCCCCTCTGATTTACATATTCGTTTGTCGCTCAAACTTTGTTCTCTCCTTTCGCATGGCGTGTTCGAGCCAGCCATCACTGGAGTCCATATGCAGTCAATACGACGAACAACTTTGTTATTCCCGAGTTTTTCGCTTCTGTTACGTGCGCAATTTTATGGTTCGATTTTTTTTTAAATACATAAAAGAAGCTGTGGTACGTTAAAATTATGGTGACCGCGGTACTTCGCTGCTCGACTCGCGATTGTAATTTTATTGTTTTAAAAACGTTTCCGGGCCTCGACCGCGGCGATCGTCACAACAGTTTTCGATTTTTCGGGGGGGGGAAATGCGGTAATAATATGCGTAGGTCGTTGTCGCCAATAAATTTCTCTTCGTGAGAACCGATACGAAAAACAACGTGTATATATGTATAGTTATTCTGCGGGTCTTAGGTTCGATAATAATTGCACTCAGGAAATTCGGATTTCACGAATGACGAACAACGCGTAGAGGTACCTATATTATTATTTTATTTTTTTTCGTTAACCTCGGATTAATAACAATGAGCGCGGCGATTTTCTCCGTAAACACAAACTGTTGTAATATCCGATTAAAATTAACTTAACATGTCCCTCCCCTTTGACATAATATAGCGTATTTTTTTCTCCACGCCTTCCTCACACCAATTTATCGGTTTGTTATCCGTTTTTCTATAAGAAATACATTGTTTATATCGTCAAATTCAGAGATGGGTTTTTAGTGAAAAAATGCGTTTATTTAGTTTTAGTTTATATCTGTATAAGTATTAAGTGGTAAACCATTGCTAACAAAAGACGTTTCGAAGCGAAGTTCAGTTATACGTGTTTTGAAAGGCCGTAATATTCGTCAAAATTTGTTATTAAAACTTATAAAAAAAAAAACTACACTAATTTTTTTTTTTTGGACCATTAAGTACGACCTATAATAAACCCCCCTTTAAAATTTGCAATTACATAAAAACCTCGCATAATTAAAATATCTGTATAAATAACTAAAAAATATCTGAAATGGTTTTAAAATTTGACCACGTCTAAAAAAATCAAATATAAATTTTCTTTCGACATTTCAAGTCTCTATTTACAAATGATCATAAAAAAAAAATAATAATAATAAGTACAAAATCTAAAGAAAATAATAAAAGTATTATTTTCGTAAATTTTCCCGTTTCTTTCAACGTTTTTTTTCGGTTTGGCTCAATTATAATATGGTATACAGAAACTATAGGTAAAATCGAAAAACGACTCAACGCCTAGATTAAAAATGCAACAAACAAGGTGTTTTGTTGTTTTTACCATCATTTTTCTATAGAAACAGGCCCACAAGCGGGGGTAGTTACTCGGATTTGAAAACAAACAAAAAGGTTGCATTAGTTTTCGTCGACGGTCCCGTTCGTGACTCGAAACGACTGAAATAATATATTATTGTGTTCGTAATAATTGTGTCCGGAAATGACGCGGTATTATTTTCCAAACCGTCGCGGCGATTTCGTATTTTTTCCCATCGAGTTTAGGACGGAACACGACGTGTGCGGCGGCGCTCCTTGCGGTCTCTATTATTAGCGCGTACGCCCACACGAAAGCACAGAAACCATCGCGGTCTTTTATCGCGTTGATATTATTTATCTCTCCGCGGCGTTTTGCATGTCCGATTTTTTTCTTTCCTGGCGGTATTGTATCGATTCGTTTTCCATTAAGAGCACCCGTTATACTTACCCGCATAATATGCTGTCTGAGTCCGACTACCGGGTAGCATTCAAAAACAATTCTTACGCAGAATAAGTAAAAACTAGTTTAATTTTGATTTTAGAATAAAAGTACCTATTATGAAATGTAAAGAGAACAATATTTTGGAGAGAACGTTATGGGTGTTTTTTGAATTATGAAGTATTGAAAAAATTACAGTTATTTTTTAAAAAAAAAAAAAAAGGTTCTTGTATCTATTATATCGAGCTACATATTTTGAATACTACAAAAATCCTATAAAATTCCCTTCATATTCCCTACATATTATAAGAGATAATTTTACTCTAAAATCAAAATTAAGTTAGTTTTACTTATTCTGCGTAAATATTGTTTTTGCATGTTACCCGGTAGTTGGACTGAGACAGTAGATGCGGGTGTGATGTCCTCTTAATCAGAACCGTGCGCGATAACCATAATATTTTAATAATGTTCGTCCGCCGAGGAAATCAACTCGAAAAAAATAATGATTCCGTTGGTTTACTGGTGCGTTCGATAGGTCCACTCGGGAAAAAAAAACAAATCGCTCTCCTCTCGGAAACGTTTTGAATTCGTTATATCCAAGTGGAGTACACCGCCTACCCGTATCGATTATTACGTGATGAAATTGCGTACGACGTAATAGCGAACATTTTATTATAAACAATCGCGCAGTAGTTGGTTTGTTTAAAAAATACAGATTATATCGCAATCGATAATTGATTTGTTTTTTTTCTCCGAGCGCACGTCAAACCGCGAAAAGACAAACGAGCTAACCGAACCGATACAGCGTGGATTGGTTCGGTTCGGTACGGGGACGCGACGAGATTGAAACTTGGACCGCGCTGTTAAAAATCGATATTTACGGTCGCCTAAACTCGAGGCTATTCGCTTAATTTTGGCGCGTCCGTCTTCGGCCAAATTTGGCTACTCGAGTTGTGGATGAAGACTGTAGAACTGATAAACTGAACGGTCTCGGCGCGCTCGGTCCTTGAGGTTTAATCTCAAGAGGACGCCGCACCCGTGTCCACTCTCTGGGTTCGACTGACGGGCAACGTGACGATTACAACTGCCTAAAACTCGCTTAATAGTGAGTTTTAATGCAAAATCGATTATTATAAAATTAAAAGAGAACAATTTACCAGAGGGCAAGACGATGCGTTTTTTTTTTTCATTATACCTATAATATAACGCCCGATCGTTTAGGAACAACCATTGTTTCAGTATTGTTATCGCATTTTACAATTTTGTTTGTGATTACATAATCAAAATATCAATGTACAATGCGCCATTTATGTAGGAGGTTTTTCTCTATGCAACGGAAAAAAACAAAAAAAATGTTCGGATTTGCACCACGAGAGCTTTTCCTGTAAATCACGGTTTTAAGTAAAAGCAAAAAAAAACAAACCGTGCGCAGGCCCTTCAATATACAAATGTTAAAACCGGTTGAATTACCTGTTAAGAATTGTTAATGTTGACAATTTGTAATAAACCACGAGTAGGATCATGAATGTTGAAATTTGTATACAGTAATATAAAATAATACTGTTGTTATGACGACGATCGTGTGATAAATAATTGACATTCACACTCCCTTAACACGTTCCTACGAGTCCTACAGTCGCGATGGTTTTCCGCGATCTGTATACCATGCGAGTACTTACACAGTCGCCTCCTCGTTGTGTTTCGCAACTCCACAATCGTTAAAATAAAACTATTACTACCATCTGCATACCAACAATATTCGATTTCAATAAAAACGCATACCTAATAGGTACGGCCGTGTAATGTATAAATACGTGTTGCGAACATGCCGTTGGCGGAAATCTTCGTCGGGTATATTATTATGCACCTATCTATATTTGCAAAGTGCACGCGAATGACGGCCTTAACTTTATGCAGTTATACTTATATAGTCAGGGCTCGAATTTTAAGTTCACGCATTTGCATAACCTCTGCACACTGCAATCTCGCTAAGTGGTATTTCGATTCTATATTTATTCATGTATGTATAGAAATCGTTTCAAGGTGACACGAATGATTCAGTACACGAATTTTATCACGCTCTTCCGTGTTTCGTGGCTTTCGGCATTTTCTGCGTGTCCGTGTGCTTTATCTTTTCTATTTAAGAGCATTTAACTTGATTTTTCGATTTTTTTTTAAAATTTTTAAATATTTTTTAAAATACTATTGCCAGTCGTTATATTATATGTAACAAGGTTTCCAAGAATTTCTCCCTACTGTCCAAAAACGAAAAGCTTCCCCTGCCCCATAAACAAATGTCATTTGTATTGGCATGCCAACTAATGCGATTTAAACATTTTTTAAACGATACGATGAGCAACGGGTCACGACTATAATAAACATATAACTATGTAAACAAAATATTGTATACGAAATACTATACACCACAGAATTAAATTTTGTGTAACTACTTTTTTATTTTAGAAACACATTACGTGATGTTTAAGATGTGTTATGATTGTTCAAACTTATACAATTGTTGGAACTAACGACGTTTTGAAAATTCCTACTACTTAGATTGGGTTCTACACCGCCCATTAAAATAAGTTCTGGCTAGTCATGTTATTATGTATACCAATAGCTACTGTGCCGAGTAAAGGGGAGGGGGCAGTTTCCCCGGCCTGTAATTTTTTGAAGGTGGAAACTTGAGTTTTGGAAGTTTTCTAACGAAATTATTTTAAATCGATACCTGTTTCTTCTTGTCTGGCTTTACGATTCTGTAAGAATTTTCGCTGCCATCGTCACTGCATTCCAATTTTCTCAGTTCTGGATTTTGTCTTCCCAATCTGTCACTGAAGATAATAGATTGGGAAAACCTAGATACCCAGATACCTACTAGTTGTCAATAACCGAATTTTTAATATTTCAAACTACAATTTTATTTATTACATTTTTTTCTTTATTTTCTAATATTTTATGTACAAGATGGATCAGCAATCAGCATATTGTTTGACAAATGCAATTACTTTTATACTTACCAATATTTAATTTCTTTTTTTGTTTTAATAAATATACTACATCGCTGGAAATTCAGAGTTTAATTGTTTAAAATATTTTTTAATTTTGATATTTATCAAATAGTAATCAATCAATTTTAACAGTGTTGTTTCGATAAAGTTATTTTTTTTTTTTTATGATGGGCATAATGGTTGTGAGAGCATCATTTAAAAATTTGTCTTTAGGCGACATTCGTTTACTCGTGCCGGGAAATAGGTGTTTTTTTCGAATGTCCATTTTAAATTCTGAGTGAAGTAATCATGTTGGAAAATAATTGTAGACTTGAAATAAATTTTCATCGGACATTTTGTGCTATTTTATTTTATAACATCTTTATACTATATTGACGCGATACGATTTTCAAAATATTATTCTCACGGTTTTTGCAGTATTTAATATTTGCCAGATTGTTTTTGTTTTATTTGAATACAAATATTTATTAGCGTTTTAAGTTTAAAAAAAAATTGGTTTTCGCTTGCAAAGATCTATTATCGTGCATTGCAAATGTATAAAAACTAATACGCATACTATTTTATTTATTTATTCAGGCAAATCAGTTACAATTTATTATTTACAGCGAATTAAATTAATAATAATACCTGATAACTGAGTTATAGCCCATATCTGGTATACAGAGTTCATGAATATTATTCAATATTTAATTATTATTGGTATAGTAGATATTTATATAATTAGTATTAAAATCCCACATACCTTTCCAAACTTCCCACACTTATATGACCCAGCCATGGGTGCCATTGGCGAAAATTGTGGGAGGGGGCTTGAGGGGTCTAAGCCGCTCAAAACGTATAAACTATGATACTAGTCCCGTTCGAATCGCCATTATAATTACTGTATACTTTTGACAGGGCTTAGACCCCTCAAGCCTCCCATAATTTCCGCCAACAAGCGGTGCGAATATTATTCAGCACTTTTATACGAGAATACGGTGAAAAAGAAATTAGGTTTTTTTTTTTGTTTGTTTTAACCATCGAATCACTTTTAAAACGGCCGAAAAGTCATAAACTACGGCTCTATGCCGGTATAATAATATTTATTATCGTGTCGGCGGATTATCGCAGAAGACGATTGATATTAATAATTGTGTGTTATTGTGCATTTTGCGTTCGTACCGCGAAGTGCGCGGTAAGAAAAGTAGAGCCGACTCGAGGGAATGTGCATCGAATAATATGCCTCCGGAACAACGGTACCTACCTACCTATAAATACCTTCTATTTCATAAATTAATCGTTCCGGACGTGTCTGAACGGTTAAAACGGCACACATTATTATACAGTAGCCGTTTCTCGTTGCAGCTGAAACAAACCGCGTGCCCGCGAGAATACTAATCGAACGCAGTCGAACCGATTTGGCCGGTAAAATAGTCACGTCGTTAATCAAAATAGGAACGCGCATAAAACGTACCTAAAGCAGGCATAATAAGCTGCACGGAATCGAGACCGAGTCCTATAAAATAAAACGTATACCTAGATTTTTTCTTCTTTTTTTTTTTTTATAAATATTTGTATTATAATAAACTAATAAAAATTAACGTCTATAATTCAAATCAAGCGTTATAATAACAATATACAATCGTTATTGTGTTTTATAGATATTTTTGCAAAAAAAAAATAAAAAATACCCGTTAAACAGGTACAAAAATTCGAAAGATACGATAGTAGTGTTAATTCGTATGTTCTATGGCGCAGCAAAACTCCGCATGAAATCAAAAAATTTGGCCTCTCTGAGTTGGCCGCTCAACAGCAATTTTTGGGTTTCGTGGGGCGTTTTGCTGCGTCATAAAACATACAAATTAACACTACTTACGATACAGCCGATTGGGTTATAAAGTATATTATTATTCGGAACCGTCAAAGGGGGAGGAGGGAAGTATTCGGATCCAATCCAAAGTGGATCGAAAATCATATGTTTATGAACATCGTATGTCTTTTTAAAACATTTATAACCGAACTTTTCGGTTTTAGCTTCTAACATCATTACTTAACTCTCAAATGAAGCCGTAAGGATGACATTTTGTATAATATATTACACATGACGACAGTTATGCAACTCTAATATAAATTCAACTCTAATGACGGAACTCTGCTGCTCACGTATTTTATTTGTATTTTTATTCATTCACAAATGTCTTACTCGACCGAATTATGTATACATAAATTATATTATACGATGACGAAAGACACTTTGTCCGGAAATTTCTTGTCCCGATACCGTTTTTATGCTGCGGATGGGGTTAATGCACCGCGACGACAAGATCCGTGTAAATCCGCCGCGTGACTTTCCACATAAATGACGTTAAAATAATATCATCACGGTGCGGCGAGCGAGTCGAATACCCGTGACAAGTCTACACGGAAAAATATACGATATACATAGGTATGCGTATTTTACACACAATAAAAACAATCGTTTTTCAGATGAAAAACCGAAACGTCCGAACCCAAAGCGGCAAAGACCGTTCTCGTTCGATTTCTGATATTGTATACGAGTATATAAGAGGTCCGTTGGCGATCAGTAAGGTTCAGGAATTATTTTAAAAACGTTTTCCTACTGTTCAAAACCCAAGAGTTTTCCAGCATCAGTGGCGGCTCTAGGATTTGATTTTGAGAGGAGGCCATCATAAACATAATACAATTATTTACTTATTTATTTATTTATTTTTTTTTTTTTTTGAGTATACATATTAATATAATGATAAGTATTATACACCTGTAATATCTGTGATATCCGAAATATATTCAAATGTTTCAAAAATAATAGTGCAATAGGTAATACCACTTCAGTTTTATTAAGTACTTCATTACGATTATATCGATAATATAATATTATAATATTACATGCTGTAATAATAAAAGCTTGAATATTATACTCAATTACATAATAGATATTTATTTTATATACTATTTTATTTTGATTTTTTTTTTTTGGAATTTGGCCATATATTGACCTTTTTAAAATATATTTTCAGGCTGTTTATAGGTATTTGGTAATTTCGTGTTTTTGTGTATTTTTGTTTGGTAGGTATCTATTATAAAAATTATATGACTAACAGGAATTGTTAATAACTTATAATGATAAGTCGTTATTAGTGATCTAAAATACAAATTTGAGTTTAATGCATTAGTTTTTTTTTTCATAAGCATTTTAAGATGAAATTTTAACGAAAATCGTAAAAATTATGGCATTTATCATTTTATGTATTCTACCTTTCCAACTTTCCACTTACAACAGTAGCTGCTCTATCAATCCCAGTATCAGCTCTTTTTTTTTATATTGTAATTATTAAAAATAATATTAAATATCATAACTAGGAGGGGTGTGAGACCCCATCCCTTCATATTTTCCAGAAGTTATCCACGATCTTTTCATTTAAAATGAACGCCACTTAATTACTCCGTTATAAAAAGAAGAAAAAATATCGGTCGACGACTCGGCGGTTAATTGAAAATCTTTACCGGTGTAGTAAAACTAGAATTATTTAATAGGTTCAACCACTGCAGATACTTTCCGCGTTTTTTTGACGATGGACATTCTTTCCTATCTACTTTTATACTTCTGCGTAAACACCGAGGTATTACCACCGATACAAATAATAAAAAACAAACGATTTATGTCCGCGCACAAACCACGTACCTACCTATACGTATTTATCGTGTTCGTAAACGAGTAAGTAGTTTGACTTCAAAGCTTCTGTGGATTTTTTTCTTGTTCCGATCGTCTGCAATTCTATATAATAACGGTGCCACACCGTAATGATTAATATTTTTTTAGAATCGCGGTGACTATAAAAACGGCGAGCGGACTACGTATTCCATATGGGAATGCGGTTTAAAAAAAAAAATATCATCCACTTAGGTATTACTGCAGATGATGTTAAATGAAGTAATAACAATAATAATTGTCAAGTGATTTGTTAGATAATTTATTTAGCTTAGCCAGAAAGCTCGAAAATTTGTTACAATGTTTATCATATAATTGTTAACTATTCTTACCGATCAAAAGAATAACAAAATGTTTATACCGTTATGTCACAATTTTATTGTTTGTACGTAAATAATATATAATAATATTGAGTATTTGGAGTAATAATTTTGACAAAAATCATGGACAACTGTTTTGTGTAGTTTAAAATTAAGAAAATGTTCGGTTTAAATTTATCAAACAATTTTATTCATTGCACATTTTTATGAATCTTAATTATAGAAAACTTACGAATCCCTGGTATGATATTTTCGTATTCGGTCGTTAAACCGAGAAAATTCATCTAATAGGTTGTTTTTTGCTATTGGTTTTTGATTTAGATTATTATAATTCTTTAGCTTAGGGAGTATGGTTAATGGGGGAGAGAGGGCTGGGTACATTACAGAGTGTACAATAAGAGCCATATTTGATTTTTAAAAATTGATATTTCTCTTGTCTAAACGACAAATTTCTATGGGACGTTACGGATTCCTCTTCTCTACTTGTTTAAATAGAGTACAGCAATACTGTTGATAATGTAAAGCTGCAATTAGTTTCGGGTTTTGATTATTTTTGAATGAAGAAACCATTGAAGTCATTTTTATGTTGTATATTTTCTTATGATTTTTAAAAAAAATTATTTTACAATTTTCGTTTAGAAACTTATTTTTTCACGGTACGCTTGTTTGAATAAGACATAGTTGAATGAATAATTGATGACTCGACAGTATGTTTCAGTCGGAAACCGCTCCTATAAGGAAAAATGGGGGGACGTCAACTTACGACATCGCTGCAAATATAAACAGTTTGCGAGGATACAATAAACCTATTTAATATATTATGTAGATGTTTATGTAATTTTGTTTTTTTATCGGAGTTTGTTTTTTTCTATACAATGAACTTCAAAATCGATTTACACGTCAAAAAGTGAGCAATAGGTAGACAGAAATATTTATATAAGAACTCATAGTATACCGGATTTATACCTCTACTCCATAATTTAGCACCCTGTACATATTTTTCAATTCTATCAAAATTATTCTTCAGACTTGGAATTTGTTTTAACTCGTGTATTCTGCTCACGTGTAACACAAATCACGGTTTCATTTTTTAAACGGAAACTGCTATTTTGAATATTATATTCGGGATTGATCTGATCGATCATTTTAACGTATCAACTTGTATTTTAAATCGAAAACTAACTGGATGAGTGCCGTTTCAGTATTAATTACCAATACAAAAATAGATTTTTAAGTTTTCACAAACCGAAAAAATACTAATTGTATAGTATTTTGGATTTAGAATACAAATAGATATAACGAATACATCGAAACGGCTTGAAAAAAATCGACCAATCCGAATATTAAAAATAGGGATTTATAAATAGTTAAAGAAATTGAATTATTGTGTAATACACAGCCACGGGTTATATAAATTATAAGTCATAGGAAATGATGCATCAGTATGTGTAGTATCTTGTTTCATGCGGTACAAACGAAATTCAATAATATATTATGTTACATTGTACAGAGTGTAACTGTTTCCGTGGTAGGTTACGCGGTATAAAAATTGAAAAATATTACGACCGTGTTAAAAAGGGTAAATTGCGTATTCCGTTTTTCGTAAATTTGTCATAGGTATGGACGGCGGCGTATCTAGGGGGAGAGTTAAGGGGTTTTCTCCATTCAACTGGCCGTGTCAAGTACAAAAAAAAAAAATACAAAATATTCGGCATTGAAAAGTTAATTGTTCATAAAATATTTAATACAATTGCATAATAGCATTAAATATTCAACTAAGTACAAATAATTGTACTGAACAATGATGTATTTT
Organism: Cinara cedri; assembly: GCA_902439185.1. NCBI lineage: Eukaryota > Metazoa > Arthropoda > Insecta > Hemiptera > Aphididae > Cinara > Cinara cedri. The sequence continues at coordinate 792,807 of CABPRJ010001920.1, forward strand.
GCATTGAAAAATCCTGTCTACGAGTACGCTATAGTAAAATATATACGCGCGAAAATTAGTTCGAATTGGATTTGTGCGTTTTCGAGAAATACCCTGTAATCGAAATGCGGTGGTTTGTACAAACATTTTCTTTCGAACGGTAAAATGGAAGCTTTCAAAATGTGAATTTGCTCGACGTCCGGCGGCGGCGGCGGCGTCAATGCCGTCGATTCCAAATTATAGGGGCAGGTGGACCTTGATGCCAGGAGTATAATGTAACGCATAATTTCGGTACTTGTTAAGTCTATCCGCGGAATAAATTATTAATATCGGTCATGACGTCGAATCGATACGTCGCTTCTAAAATTGGTCGACGGGCTTGTATAAGTAACGCACGCCCCCTTTTACACATATATGACATAATAATACTGTTAGAATAATGACGTTTTTTTTTTTTTTCTTTTGTACATATTTAGTAGGTTTAGCCCACTTGTATACGGCGAACGATATAACTAATCGTGAACGTGTACAATAAAATATATCTCAATCGTGAAATATTATTGTATTTTGTTCGTGACGACTGTGAGCTCATATATTTTAGCGTCAATAACAAAACGTGAAATTATTCGGATGCGGACGGGCGGTGCACTTGAAAATGTCAAAAGTACCGCGACAATATTAACGTTATATAATAATATCTTGATAATCATATTGATTCGAATAATTGCGTTAAAAAAAACAAAACAATATATAGGTACTCCCGTAGATATAAACCGCGAAAAAATACTAGGCATATTATGTTTCGCACCGCGGGTAGACAGCTGATTTAAGTGGGGAGATATTGGACAGAATATTATAACAAGAGTGGTTCCGATAAATCAGTGTACCGCTGTATCGAATAACGATTTTGCAGACCTGAGTTCAATCTGCAGAGATTCTATCGATCATTTTTGTTGTTGGTAGGCATGTGACAGCGCGAGGTTACCGGAAATCGATAAACAAAAAGTAAAAAAAAAATGATGAAGATAAACGAGTGTATACGTACGTTTTATTGGGTTGGTGCGGTTTTTTTTTTTTTTAGTTTTCGAGCATTTATATAAAGTACGTCTTATACTAAATCGAAAATGTATATTTTCCTAGACGACAAAAAAAAAAAAAAAACACATTGGTAAAACTACTGTTATGTATAGTTTATTATGTTATTCGAAATCAGTAAAAGGCATTATATACAATGATAAAATGTACAATTACAACAATTATTTATGTATATATGAACATTTTCGCGCGTTGGCGAAGCGATATATGTAAGGTAATCTAAAATAAAATAATATTTTATTATTATTTTTTTTTTTTTTTTTAGTATAGTATATTATATTCGTAGCAGTAAATCGAATTATTGGGCAATATCGTCGACCCCCATGGTACTGTTATTCTCGTGCCGCTAAACCGTTATCAGCCCCGCATGTAGATAATACTAGGTGAGTATACACGCGCGATTAAAAATTGTTGGCGTTTCGGTATTGCAGCACCGAGGTAAACGTGTCGTTCGTGGCCGAAAGACAAATAATAATAGTATACGTCATAATATATGAACGATTAACGAATAGAAAAAGTTCAAAAATACAACTATCAAGGATCTAGGCGTATTGATTGATGAAGATTGGGAACACTAAATTGAAATTAAATGCAAGATTGAAAAATTCAGGATCGCATTCCGTAAAATGTATACAGTTTTCAAACATCACGATTTTTCACTAAATTTACTGAAATTGCGCTGCTAAGATGTTACATTTTTCCTATACCTATATGTTTCTTATTATTTGGAGCTGAAACTTTGACGACGAAAGAAATATCAAGCAGGAAAATCGAGTCTTATTAAGAAATAGGACAAATGTGTGTCCAAATTAAATTTCCTTCCTTCGAAGAATTCGAAGGGGAAACGAATTACTGATAGCTCTAAAATCTCTGTAAGTACAGAATATCTGGAACACAACACACAATGGGAGATAATCAAGTTCAGATACAGATTATTGCATCTTATACTGCAAAAGAAGAAGAATATCATAAGTGAAAACTTTCTGCAATGTCCAACATCCGTAATTCTAAGAAGATGAGCGAATATGACTACAGCAGATACATTTTTTTCTTTTATTTTTTTTTGTGTGTTAATGTTTAAAATTCATTATTTTTAGATTTTATGTCGTCGAGTATATTTTTTATACGTTTTTAAAACGTTGTATTTGTTGGCACTTTAAATATTTTTCATCTGTTATAATATATACGTACGGCGCATTATACGCTCTACGTTATTTAATATGTTTACAGTGCATTTTAAACTCCGAAAATCAGGATAGAAACGTTTACGTTTAAAAGTATATTAGTTCATTTCCATGGTGTTTATGACGACGAAACACGTACCTAACGCAAAACGCGGGCAAGCGATTTCGCATAACGTTCTTGTAACTCCCAGACATCTTAAAAAGGGAGCCTATATCACACGTTTTGTATGCTCATATACTATAGGATATCGTAATTTTTATAATTTTTACTCTCGTCTTCATGTAGGAACTTAAATTATAAGGTATATGTATTATGGTGTATACGTCACCTGCTATCGCGAAATCGTTCGTTGAGAGCCTGCAGTGTAATAATAACGAACTCTCTTTCCGTCGTCCTATACGTTGTCATATATAGGATTTCCAATAATATATTATATCTTTGACAATATTCAATTTTTTTTTTTTAATCCGATTTTCTGTGAGAGGGACTTATATTTACAGAAAAATTACATTTGTATTCTATCCCTTAATCACTGGAAAAAAAAACTTGTTATTCGTTCAAACAATTTTCGAATTAGCATGCATTTTGTAATAGATATATTATTCTAGACATTTTAATTTGACATACATATCCGATGGATATTTTCTGAGTAATAGCCGTTTCAGTTTCTAGATATTCAATTCTAGAAGTTCGACTACGTGATTAGTTACGGGACGAGGTATCACAATCGCAGCACTATAATACGAGCAGCTTAAAATTTGTAAACTCCTTGGAAATTAAACCGGCTATTTCTAAAACGTGTATTGATTGGCTATTTATTAGATATCTTTGTTTTAATTTGAATATAAACCGAGACACTATTGGGGAAACACGGTGGTACACCGTGTAAAATAACATAGGATCCGACCCTCGGAAATAATCAAATGCCGTATGTCTGTAGCATAATAATTTATCTTATAATTGTCATAATTTTTTTTTTTTATTGCGATCATTCTAATAATTAATATCACCATTGCACTCGACGGCGGCGGTAACATGGCAATGTCATCTGGCCGAAATTGGTACAATTCATTACGACGACGACGTCGTTTTTAAACGGAGTTCGTCTTGTAACCTACGTACCTAACCTCTAATTTTGTAGCGTTACATTAAATTATTATGATATGCCAAATACTGTCGACGTTCGTTTAAAGGAAACGGAACAAATACTGCAAGGATGACGGGTGCGCGTAGGAGTTCAACTCGAAAAAAAAAAAAACCCGTTGCAACGGACGTGCAATATATTATAACGTACGCGATGTTATTATTATTATACCGTATCGTCCTACTTTATCCGTTCAGAGTGTCCAGATACTTAATATTCTTGCAATATCGTATCATTATTATTATCATTATCATTGTTGTTTTTGTTGTGTTGGCCTCACACATTTAAGGAAGATCGTTTTCAGGGACTAATAATATATAAACACAGAGTGATTCCGGCATATGATTAGGTATATATACACGTATATTATATATATACCTAATGGTGATTCCCAACGTAGGTGTTATAGATAGTCCCCTTGTGGCAATTTCGTAACTTGAGTGGGACGTTTAACTTTATAGAAAACACCAGGGGGGGCGGGCGATCGTTCGGTTACCTTTATTTTATGGCTTATGACTTGCAAATAGTTTTAAAAAGGCGGAGACACTTCGCACCACGTGTAGGGATATTGTAGTAGATGAGGAGTTTGAATGGTATATAAAGTATAGGGTAATTTAGTTCATGTATTAAAAACAACGATATAGTATTGTGACCAAAAACTGAGTCTGAATGGAATAATATTACTTATTGTAGTCGTGTTTATTATCGTATTGTAGAGAACGTAATCTAGAAATCAACAAAAATAATACTTGGACGTATGTATCGACATGTGACATTCTTTTTAAATTGCATATAGAAAAACTGTTGTGAATCTCGAAATTCGTTTCAAATAATTTTGTCTCTTTTTTGTAGATTCTTACGACATGAATTTGGAACATTTTTACTAAAAAAAAGTATTTTATTAGTAAAGTATCATCGGGCAGAAATTCCGCGTCTTTTGAGGTATGGCGTCAAAAATTGGAACATTTTTACTAACAATAAAGCGTTTTTTAATAAAAAAAAAAAACCAGTAAAACTAATAAATATTCTTGGCTAAACTTAGAATCACATATTAAACAGACTCATTACATTCGGTTAATAGTCTCGGATTTTGGTTACAACGCGTGACGATTTTCGAGGTAAAATTTCCTCATATGTGAATGGGTTGCCCCCCTCACGGCCAAAAAAGTATTTTCTGAGCAGAAAAAACTCATTGTCTTACTGTATATCTTATTGTAAAACTATTAACTTCTCCGTTACACTCAGGATCTAATAGATCAATTCTCGCATTCAAAGTCCAAATTACGTGTTATTGAACAGATCAACGTTGCTATTATAAAAATAAACCTTTCAAATAGATTATATGGGTATCTAGTCGTTGTAATAGTATAACATTAATATTCTATATTATTTGAAAATCGAGCGTGCGTATAGTAGGTACCTAAATATGTGTAATAATAATGCGCGCCGAAAAAGACACACGAGTGTGCATTTGTGCGTTTACACAAGTGTTTATAATAATATAACGCATAAACTATATTTTTTTATTCTCGGGGGGGGGGGGTTAAATACATAATATTATGCGAGCATGTCCGTTTGAGTTTCAAAAAAAAATCAAGTCTGTTCAAACGATCGTCCTGTATAATATATACGAGTATACGAAACGCGTATCGTTTTTGTATAATATAATACGTTAGACGAGCTTCAGTATTATAAATTATAATAAGTATAGTACCGTATATATAGGTGAACTCTTATTTTTATTTTTTTCTTATTCTTTCGCGTGGGTTACCCGGTAGTGTGTCACAATAGTTTTTTTTTTTTTTTTTTTTCAACGCGCTCATAGACTCGTAATAACGTATATAGGTATCATGCGTTATCCCCAGACTCGTAATAACTCGTAATATATATTTATTTTTTATATTATTTTTTTAAAATTATTTCATACATTCCGTATACGAATATATCGTTGTAATAATACTAAGCCGTTCGGGTTTTCGAACGATGATGGCCTGGAGCTTATGAATTATTATTAACGTTATAATTTCGTGTCGTATATAGATACTTGTATGAAGTAAAGTTGTGTCACGTTTCTAATAATAATATACGTATGCGAAGTCTTTGGAATCCATGTACGGCGTTAAATAACTGGTAATAATATCGCTCAAAGTCGCTTGACGACAAACGAATCGGACGGCCGTAAATTATATTTATAAAACAAAAAAATCAAATAAACAACTCATCATGACTTCGTGAGACGACAACTACCTACCTGTATCCTCTATTATATAGGTACAGACCTAAACGTCAAATATTTTTTTGTTAGCGTGGGCGCAACTGGGGGGTAAGCAGGGTGGATTAAGCCCGGCCAGTTTTGTCCGTAGTCCACCCAAGTTATTGAAACGAAAATTTGTTTTTTAACAACAATTATTCGTTTCCTAAATTATGATTAATACGTAAAAAGTGAATGAATTTTACTATCATCTTATCATAATATTATTACAGTATTTGCGATGGTAAATCCAAAACGTCCAACAACAATTTTTTTAGTGGGAAGGAGGGCGCTATTATCATAAAAATAAAGTTCTAGTTGCGCATATTATGCATGTTAGGTATCTACTGTTTTTATTTTTATTTTTTTTGATCTTTTATTGTTTACTTAAACTGCAATTCAAGTTATAAGTATAACGTATACTATTAATATTGCAGTAAGTATTAGTATCGTTATTGCGATTTTTATTATAATAATTATTTTTTTTACAGAAGCCAGCTACTAAAAATAAAACATCTCATATTCTTCATATGCGTTTTTTTCGAACATTTTAACGAATTAGTATATGTATTGCAAGAGTATTATTGTTTAATCAGCAAATTCGATACCGCAGGGATTGAATAAAAAAATTAGTTCATAGTTTCCCGTCATTTAAAATTGCAGACATATTTATTAAACAGCTAAATAATATTCACAAAACATTTGGGCATACATATTTTTAGAATGCTCGGTACATTATATTTTTTTTTTTATAACTGTGGATACGCCGTAGTAACTATATAGGTTTTTCGTATAACGGAAAATCATATCGGGATTAAAAAAAAAAAAAAAATAGTAAAATTATTATTTATTAAAAAATACAGCCCTGCTGATGTTTTTACAGACCGTGTCCGAATTCGGCCCAAGCCGAAACGTAGCCGAATGAGTTTTAGGAGTTTTACCAATCATAACCTACTTATATTGGTCCAAGCCTGATATACTGTTCCATGGAAGTTATAGTATCCTATGTGTAAACCAAAAACTCGCTGCCTAATCAACAAAAACCTACAACAGGTTTATGGATAAAGCCGAGGGGAAATGGAAAACATAACATATAATAATATGTTCGTTCAAATTTCACACGTTCCCAAATCTCTACACGTTTTTATAACCGATTCGGTGCCAATTTTGGCCTAAAACAATATTAGTAGAATATTGTATTCCGAGCGAATTTCTATGAGATTTATTATATTTCACGCGAAAATCGGTGCCAAATAAGGGTCGTCATAAACTTGCAGAGATTTATGATGAAATAGAAGATATTACTCGTAATTATTGTTATATTATTTTTGGATACTTATTATAACGATTCTTTATTATACGTGTGACCGTATATACCGATAAAAAAAACGTGTTATTACCGTATACAAAAAAAAATATCATAAAGTACAAAAAATTACTCAAACAAATCGCTAAACAATAATTGTAAATTAAATACACGTTTATATTTCTATTAAATTGTCGTCGGTTAGGTATGTGAACACGAAAAAATACTATTGTATATTATAGCCTTGTGATGATGGAAGTGACTTCCATAAGGTGCGCCAAGAATACAACGTTTAAACCTATTTCGATGAGATCCACGACGGTGGGGATTGGCTATGATAATGTGGGCTAATGTGTTATTTTTTTTATTTTGAGTTTTGCGCGTGCGCGCTGAAATACAATAATTATTTTATATTTAAAAAATAAGAAAACTGCCAATTATTTAATTCGGTGATGTAATAATATTACATACTCTTCGCAATATGATGTTTATAGTCGTAAAAAACTGTTAATACAATGTACATCGTCCACAAATGCACTCGCTTAAATCCCATAAAATCATATATTTTTTTTTGATCGAAATATAGTTTTATACTTATCCGTCGGGATTCGCAGCCCGAATGTATGAAGTCGACAATTTATCTAACCGTATTTTGTTAAAAATTAAATAACACCGAATTGTTTAGTAATAAATAATAATAATATAATTGAATGTAAATTATGTAGTAATTTTATATTTTTTATAAACATTTTAAGAATAAATTTTAATGAAAATCGTAAAAATGATGACATTTCAGAATATGTATACCTAACCGAATTTCGCTCAGTATCGTTTATCGTTGCGTACAGATGTAAATTAAATAACTTAGTGTATCCTACCGTCCCAACTACCCACCTACAATAGTGGGTACGCCCATTAGCAGTATCATCTTTTTGTTTACATTTACTTCGCATTTTATTCGTCTATAAAGTTATGTAAATTGGTTACTCGTATTTATATTCCCGAATACGCTAATTTTAAGTCTTCCGGTGAATTGCATCGTGAATCATTATTGTGGGTGTATTAAAAAAAAAAAAAAAACCTAATCATATTTAGTACATACTATATAGGTAAGTACATTTATTAGGTATTATCTTCGGAGTCGGAATTGGATATTTAAATTTAATAATACAATTGCACTTGATTGTTTTCGGTTCAGTTTTTTTTAATTTTCTCCAAAGATATTATATTCTATTATTCGGCCGGTTGGTTCGAAGTTCGACCACAAAATTAACTTGAAATTCCATAGCAGCAGCGGTCAACTACGTCGTATAGGTACACCGTAGAGTTTATATTATTATTATTATTATTATAGTTGACTGGAACTACGTCATTTTACTGCAGACTGAAGTATATATAATTAGGTGGAATTGTTATTTTTATTTTTTTTTTTTTTTTTGTATACCTACTTGTTAGCTGTTATAGTGTCTAAGCGATTTCCATAAAAACGTACAATATATGAAAGCAACACGGAGATAGACGCCCATACAGCGTTCTGCCGCGGAATATCCAAAGACGAAACTCGCAATGGAATGCTATTTCATCCGTTTCAATTGTACCTTTGCCTACCTATGACCTGTATATAATACCTAACTATATTAAAATTGTATTTCATTTGGACTGTTAGAAGAGAAACAAACATTAATAATTGTAGATACTGTTGAAATTACACACGCTGAGACATGGTAACGGATTAATAATTGGAGGAATGACGGAGGGATCACGATGAAGAAGACCATGAATGTTACGGGAGTTCCTTCTTACAAAGAGCTCAGGACAGGATCAAAGATGGATAGCACGGGAATATGGAGAAATCATCTGCTGTGAATAAATGTGTTATAAACCAATCTTCGGATCAAAAGAAAAAAAAAGAAACATTTTGTTAATTTTTTTTTTTTTTAATAGTACATTTTCTTTCGGTCGTTTTACGCGTGTTGGTTCAGGTGCGTATATAGGTATTATTATAACTGTAATTATAATATGACATCTCAAAAAACTTACCAATTGAGCCAATTTCAATATTCCTGGCAAGGTCTTGAAGTACTTGTAATTGATTTCCACCCAAGAGAAAACGTTGTTAATGTTTCCGTTTTCCACTCCAGGTTTTCCGGCCGGTTTGGGCTCAGCAGTGGGATTTTGAACGGTGACCACGGTTTCCGTCATGATAATTTTCACGGTAGATAGTCGTCGAGTTAGATTATTAATATACGTTTACCTATATTGTGTACAATTAATACGAGTATACGAATTTAATAATTTTGTACTTTATGACACGACACGTGAAAACTTTTAAAAATCAACCTACTGTTTTTTGTTTTTTTTTTTTTTTTTTTTGTGAACGATATTAAAGTGTTACCCGTCGTCGCTATAGTGTCAAGACTGGAATCTAACTGTTCGGGCGATAAGGTTCACACGCGGAACTCCGGTCAGCTTATAGCGCGGCGGTTAGAGAGGGAGGCGCAATCGTATACAATAATAAATAATAATGTATACGACCAAGAAGAAGTGATCACCGTCACTTTAAATTTCCTTTCAAATATATTATAATTCATTCGGTTTGTGCTGCGGCGTTGATTTTCCATATTTGTTTTCGTTCAGTTATTGTTTTTACCTATACATACATACAGGCATACATATTATTATATGCGGTAAGCACACACAAATATAACATGTCTTCACGTCTAAGGCTTTCTTCGAGAAATATGTCTACCTACAACAATATAACATTATTATTATCAACAGGTGGGAAAATGTATTTCACGGTTAGCGGGTACACTGTACGGCTGCAATACGAATTAATAATTGTATATGAGTTAATAATACTGATTTAACATAAATAATAATTTGAAACACACTATCTAGGTATAATATTTTACTATACCTATACGAAGCTGGTAATATTCATAATAATATTGTGTGGCGTAAGTGTATCCATCATCGTACAAAATAATGTTATAATTGTTAATTATTGTGTTTATGCGAAGTAAATAATTACGTATAGGTATATTCGATAATATTATACTGACGATTGTTTCCACATTTTTTTCGTGTGCGTGTCGAATTTTTAAATAGCTACAAAATAATGTGATTTTGTAGATAAAGTTATAACTTTATATCTCCAAGTATATAATATATATTATACTTTGAGATTGTTTTAAACTTGAAGATTTTTGATAATAGATAGGTATTATATTTTGAGCGGAGCGCGAGGAGTCTATTAGTTTTACTATAGTTTTACTAGTTTTACGGTTATTAATTTTTTTTTCTCTCTAATATAAACAACTTTTCTACCAGAAATCTTAATTGGAACAAGTTTCTGCGCCATTAACGATTTCATAATTTTAAATTTGTTCGATTATTGTTTGGTGACAACGAAAGAGAACAATCGTTTTTAGAATACTTCGAAAATACTTATATTTATGATAAACCAGCTATAAGACTAAGTGGACGTACTAAACCTCAATGACACCCTCTCCTATTGGCTATTTCCAATTGACATGCGGTCCGGTAGCTTCAATAATGGTGCAAATTTGCCAAGAACAACAAATATTGCTGAAACATGGTACAGTCTACCTAATAGGTATGAGCAATGGCGTATTTTCGGGGGGGTTCCAGGGTCTCATATCTCTACTAGAAGAAAAAAATATGGTTCAAAAGTCATAAATGGCTTGCTGCAAAGGTATAAAGAAAGAGAACATTAATTTATATTGGGTGATTTTTTTTTATCATGAACCAGTAGCAGCTATCTCGGAATTTTAAGTGAATTTAATTTCTATTTTTTTTAATATTTATAGAATCGTTTCAGCTTTATTTTAAAACCATTTTTAATTGTTACCCTCACTTCATATATCTTAAATAAGAACTTTAGGAACCCCTCTTTTTTAAATACAGATTCGAATAGAGTATATTTTTTAATATTTAAAGTTATCAATTTTATTATTAATATTTAGAGTTATCAATTATCATTTAAGAGCAGGTATACAATTTATAGAGTAGAGGTAAAAAAATTAAATATGATTTTAAAATAAAGCTTGAACAATTGTACAAAGATTAAAAAAATATATAAATCAAATTCATTTAAAATCTTACTAGATAATTACTGATTCATTATAAAAAAATCACTCTTTTTCTAGAAAAATTTTAAATCCCCCTCCCCACAAAAAATTTGAAAATACGCTACTAGGTTTAAGAACAATAATATCAATAACCATAACATTAATAAGCTAAAAAAATTATTGAAAAATATTCACTGATTAATATCCAAACAACCAGGAGTTTACAAATTGATAAAACAGTGCCAAAAAATTCAGATTGAAACTGGAAACTCGATAGATCAAATCATTCAAGGCCAAACAAATAAGAAAAGAAAACAAACAACGAAGAATGGGAACAAAGAATTAAAAATTCAGACTTTAATATTATTGAGTTTCTACGAGGAATATACAATTTAAGTTTTTTTTTTTTTTTAGCATTATTAACGACTTATTTATTTTACGACCTTTTAGTATTTTTATTAATAAATTTATATTTTTCACAGACACGATCGAATTAACGAATAATGCATATTATGGTATAATTCATGTTGTTTTCGTTTTTCGATAATTTCGAACATATCTATTCGAATATAATCTTTCGAACAGACCGTCTTTCGTACACATGAACCTTTATGGGTTATTCCTCCCTAAATAATTATCAGACAGTGAATTAGTGAGAAAATCTTAAAATTAAGGTGTTCGTTAAAAGGTAAAAAATGATTATCAAATTTAACAAAATTGTAAAAAATTTGAAAAACAGTTTCTTAACTTCCCTTAAGTTAATAATAAGAAAATATTCGAAATATACGTTCAAATTTTCGATAAAAAGTTTGTGTCGGGAAAAATTTTAGACTGTCATGATTGTTATCATGTTGAACATTTAGTTTAATAATAGTTGCTATACACACTTGGCGAATCAATGAGAATGAAAGCTTTTGTAGTTACAGCCGGTGGTTACGACGCATCGTGTAGTGTTTTCGGTCGCACTCAGGGCAGTAATACCATTTGTAAATGAAGTTTCACGTAGGGTGGTCGAAACTACTTCAAAAGTGTATAATTAACTTTATGATATACGTATTTCTACTGTTAAACATTTAATTTTATAATTGTTGTACACACTTGGCGGGTCAGTAGCTGGCGTAAAACGCATGTCATTGTATCGTTGATCAGACCAGGATCGACAGTACCATTTATAGATGAAGTTCTACGTAGGGTGGCCAACACTACTTCAAAAGTCTTTGTAACAACAATGCCTGGAGGTTTCGTGTAACGCAGCATTTTTTTTGTAATTAAATTTACGATTTATTATAAACAAATTTACAAATTTATAAAACCCTAGAAATATCAAAATAGTATAATATGATGTCTATATTTACATTTCCGGTAAAATAACCGACAAAAGATTTTTAAAAAGAAATACCTCACATGTATCGATCGGTATTTATAAAGTTTTGGATACGACCTTGGACTAACAAAAATATTTTTCTTATTTATAGGTTCGTGTTGTATACGCGTATTATACATCGGAACTCTAAATAATTACAATTCTGTATTGTTATGGCATAACAAAATTAAAGTAGGTTTTCTTTTTTGTAATTAAGTGGTTTTTCACATGTAACGGACATAAACCCGAAAAAATGTCCATATTTCAAGACCAAATTTCGTGTGTGAGGCCTTTTTTATTAGGAATTTTCGAAAATTCTTTCTTAGCACTTGCTTACACTGTATTACACAAAGAATCTCTATGCAAGATCCAGCGATTTGAGCCATACGATGACGAATCGGGGCAGGTTATTATTGTTTTTCAAAAAATGAATGGAAATGTGCCTATTACACGATGAACCCAAAAAACATTTAACACGTTCAATGTTCATGATGCGGATTATATTGAATATAATATAATCTATGTAGACGACTCGTTTTAAAAACCCAGAATAAAAAGCTAAGGAATTCATTTTGTACGGCTCAAATTACTGATTATATACAATTTGAAAAAAAATGAAAATGACAATAAACCAACTTAAGAAAATCACCTTTCAGAAAAGGTACTATAGTCTATATACTATATATTTCGGAACAAGTTTTCTAGTTAAAAAGTTGTTAAAAAAAAATAAATAAATAAATACAAAAATACACATCATAATAAAACCAATAGATCTCTCGCTTTGTTCCGAATTTAAAAGGAATGAACACATTTAAAATGCGTTTTACTTAGGTAGGTATTAGGTATATTTAGTATTAATTACATTATAGTAAATTATAAGTGCTTTAATTTAATTAACTTAAAATTGGTTTGCGGAAATTAAAAACAGTACTGATGTTAAAAATTTGAAACACATATATTTTTATCACGAACCCATAAAAGTATGAAAAAAGAAAATTACCAAGAATTAATTAATTATGTTAATTTCTGAGCTGAGTAAGAAATGTATTGGTTTTACAGTTATTTTTTTTTTTTGTGTGTGAATAATTTTTCTACCAGCAATTTTGCTCCGATTTTCAATGATAGTACTTTTTTTGAAAGGAAATTTAACCAGGGTAGTATTTTAAGAAAGTCATTTTTTGATTTTCCCAAGAGTTTTCCAATAAATGAAAAATACCGGGACAAAACGTAGGAAAAACAGGAAAATGGGTACAATATTAAACAAATATTATTAAAGAAAATATATAATACATATATAGTTTTTTATCATCATATGACATATTTAAATATATTGTTGACAAAGCAACACTATTAACCAAACTCCGCTTAGAATCGTTAAATTAACATTGAATTTCCCATCTACCTTCCCAACTTCTCACCTACAATAATGACCCACCCACGTGCGAAGTAAGTCCATTTTTTTAAATATTAAAGTGATTTGATCAATGGGTATAATATTGAAAGAGCTTTCTCTGTAATATTTGTATTTTTTTTTTTTTATGTAAAATATGTACTCTACTCTATTATATTATTTAACGAGTTATTAAATGTATTGAATAATAAATTCAATACATTTGTTATAAATTCATATTTATTGTAAATTTAAAAAGTAAAAATAATATTTTTTTTACATGTTGATATAAGTATAATTTTAAGGCGCATAATTAGGCGATCACCTACACAATCTCAGGAGATGCCGATAATCATGTCTACGAAATTTTCTGTGATATTGTCTGTTGGAATTTTAACTTTGTCGGGTTTTTGGTGTCGGGATTATAACTATTGGGATTTTAAACGCCTCCCGTTTATTTAAATAAGCGATTAATTTGGAATTACGCCTATGGAACACAATGAAACATCAACGAATATTCTTTCAGGTATTCACAAGGAAAGAGAAGTTCACGTTTACTTTTCAATATTGATGCTAAGCACCAAAACGAATTGATTCAAAAATACAAGTACTTCTATAAAACACTACTTACGTTTGAAAAATATCATCCTATCACTATGACACAAAGGCAACATGAATTAATGAAAAAACAAACATGAGTATTGTCTGTATTTTGTCATATATTTGTTATAAAACAAAAATGAAAAAAAAATAACATATTGTAATATTATTATAGTGTGTGTGAAAATGGTTTTTTATAGGTTTTCGGTTGTATGGGTCTAATATTGTGTGATATATAGTGTGTTGATATGAATAAGTATTATATGTATTGACGATTGGCCATTTTACCTATCGTAGGAAGTTATTATTAATTCTTTGTGACTATTTATTCTAATTAATATCCTATTATGAGAATATGATAAATGAACACTTACCATGGGTGTTCTGTTTGAAATTCGTTACTCAGATGTAAGGAGCAAAATATACGGATGCATAAGTCTGAATAACTTGTTACGATATAAATACCATTTAGTTTGCTTAAAAATTAAACAGACGTGGGTCCTCTGTCACTCTGTCACCGAAACTACTATACTAATGTAGGTGCCTATTTGGCAATGCTGAGCCGTCGGGTATTAGATAAGTGACGAAATGTGAGTTTATGCTAGTAGTGTAATGTAGTGCTTATTATAAGAAAACAGTATCCACCGGCTTATTAAATAATAACAATTAATTACCAATACGTATTAACACTATTAACAATCGAGTTATTAAATTTTAAAATAATTGGAAAACACGTGCATAAAGGTATATAAAGGTATTATTTATTTATTTTTATAGATTACCATAGTAACACGCAAGGTCGGCGTTAGGATAGGACAAGTGGAGCTTACGTCCAGGGCCCCGCGCTTTCAGAAACCCTGCGCTTGTAGATCCATAAAAAAGGGTAGCATAATTAAAATGGGCGTAACACTGGCAAAATAATTTGTTTAGGAATGTAACGATGTTTTTGGGAAAACCACGTACACGCGCGTTGTCTTATTAACAGTATTTCCGGCCGTGGCCAAGTGTACGATATTATTATAATTATTAGGTGAAAGGTGTGGTAAGTTGGAAAAAAAATTTCACAAAAATAAATATATCCAGGGCCTCGGAAATCGTAATGCCGCGCCGGCCCTGGACTAACATGGATGCAATTTATTATAATGATGGATTACCATAGTAGCATGAATGAAATAAAAACAAATTTAAAGGTTAATAACATGGATGAAAGAAAAAAAGGACGGACATACTTCGCACATGGTTGCAGCTACTGTTATGGGTGGAAAGTTTGGAAGGTAGTATATAGAAGAAAATTTAATATATATCTGTAAGCAACGATAAACCATTGCTAACGAAAAAACGATTCTGAGCGGAGTTCAGTTGATAGTGTTGCTTTGTCAACAATGCAATATATAGTATATGCCATATTATAGTAAATTGATTAAAACAATGACTGTTTAAAAA
Source organism: Cinara cedri (assembly GCA_902439185.1). Classification (NCBI taxonomy): domain Eukaryota; kingdom Metazoa; phylum Arthropoda; class Insecta; order Hemiptera; family Aphididae; genus Cinara; species Cinara cedri. The sequence continues at coordinate 808,657 of CABPRJ010001920.1, forward strand.
AGATTAAAATAATAAAAACTTAATAGTAACAAGAAATAAATAAAAACGGTTGCGAATGACAACCTTATTTTTAATCTCAACATATTCTTGTTGATCACTAAGTGCAACTTATAATGAACTTCATGTTAAATTTTCAAGTATTTTTATTTTTGTTTGGTTTAACAATTTTATCTAGAGTAAATATTTAGTCATGAAAAACTAGCAAAAAATAAAAAATGGTCTAATAACTTTAAAATGACAAATAATATAACAATTTTACCACAACTCAAAGTATAAGACTCCTATCAAGTTGCTACGAAAATTGAAAATAATAAAAACATTATTTTCGTAAATTTTCCCCCTTTCCCTGCATTTTTTTCGGTTTCGCCCAATTATTGAGAAAACTCCTGGGAAAATCAAAAAATTACCTTAAAGTACCGCCCCGGGAAAATTCCCTTTTAAAAGAAGTGCTATACTTGATCCTTTGGAGTAAGATTTCTAGTAAAAGTTTTGTACACAGTATAAAAAAGAAAAAAAAAGAGCTGATACTGGGGACGGGTACAGCCACTATTGAAGGTGGGTAGTGTGGAAGGTGGGATACATAAAGTTATTTAATTTATACCTATAACCAAAGATGAATCATTGATAATAAAAAACGATTCGGACCGAAGTTTAGTTATACATGTTTTGAAAGGCGAATTACGAAATAATTATATTTAATATTAATGATTAATGTAGATGTCAAAATCCAGTGGCTGTGTGTTAAAAGAAACACAATGGGTCTTTTGTAATTTTTCAATTTGAGTAATATTTCTGATAGAAAACATAAATTGAACATATGAAAATAATTAAACCGCAACACTACGTTGCAGTGAATATTAATCAAGTTTAATTTTTTGGTTTTTCCCAATTATTACAAAAACTCCGTTAGATATCTAAAAACGACTTACTCTGTTAATAGTGAAATATTAAAAGGAACAAAATCGATGTCTTGTCATTTTTAGATTGGAGCAATATTTCTGGTAGAAAACATCGTGTCAACATAATAAAAGCAATGAAAACGGTAACTCCGTGGCACGCCGTGAATATTTCCCGTTTTATCTATAATTTTCTTTCGGGTTTTCTTCAATTATATCGAAAACACCTTGGATAATCAAAAAATGTCCTCCGAAATGCACCAACGAGAGAAATTCATCCTGCATAAAAGGCGCTATAGTATATACTTCGGAGCAAGTTTTCTGGTAGAAAAGTCGTTCACAGACACAAAAAATAAAAAATACACACACATCATAGTAAAACCAATAGATCCCTCGCAACTCTCCGAACCTAAAAAAAAAAAAAAAAACTAGTGAAATCAATAGATTACGCTCCGGATCTAAAAATGTACCAATTATTTAAATTTGAATTTGATGTTTGTACGAATAGTATACCAATGAATTGACGGTCCTAGATCCTGTTTATTCAAAATGTATTTACACTCGAACAGACGAACAGTTTAACGTTTATTTTATCCAATGTTCATAAGAAAATCAAAATGTATTGAACCTCTAAGGAGAACCAATCATCGCAATGATCATTATGTTCAATTATGTTTAATTTTGAAATTAAATTTATTATCTGTAATCGTTGTCAAACCTCTTACATAGTTTGTGTCTATTTTAAAATAAGATAATATATTATTCTCTTACAAATTGAAAATTATAAATCATTATCAATACGTTGGTATTGATTACAATTTTAATCGTGCTTTCCTGAACTATACAATAATATACGCTGCGTGAATAAGTGTTTTGAACGTGATATAATTTATCTCTTTTTGATTCATTCTACGTGATCCCCCTACACGAAAACTCCTTTGTAAAACTCGACCGAAGAAATTGGTTCCATTGCCAGTCCATGATATCTTAGTTCGTGATTGCCAGTAAACTGGCAGAGGGGAAGTGATTCGACCTTATCTTCTAAGACCATATCTATAAACGGTAACATGGCCGGATGACCCAGTCGCTTATTAACATACTGCACACGAAATAAAATCCTATTCGACGTACCCCAGACAGACATTTTATAATCAAATATAATTATATTATGGATGTGCTCAAGGGGGGGGGGTAGGAGGTAACTTCGAATGGTACTATGTCTAACCACTACTTTTGACTGGCTATCGCGTCACAGCAGTATAATTAAAAAGCCTCTAATAGCTGACTAGAAAACCTCATAAACTTGATTTTGTTCACTGATTTAGTATTATAATTTATAAGCAAAATTTAACACATATTTTGTACTACGAAAATTATAAATTATTTATATGTGTTATTTAATAGATATTAATGATTTAAATCCCTCCCTCCCTTATCCCATTCAAAATTTCTGAGCACGCCTTTGACCTTAATTGCCAATTATTATAATAATGCCATTTATATAATATTGAAAAAAATTAAAACAACTTTAATCTATTAAGATAAAAATAATAAAAATGCTATAATCATTCTTTTTAATTTAAATACAAATACACATAAGATTTTGAGTACTAAATCTACTAAGCTATTATTTAAAATAACCATTATATTTAAATTAATGGTATTGCACTATTAAAAACGATTGCATTATAAAATTATAAGACAAATATTAAATTTAAAACGAGCTGGGCGTGTTCACTGGCTGACGACAGTAAACTTAGTGAACAAGCTAGTGTGTGTTATTTTTATATTCAATTAAAAAAATTGCTTACAATACAAAGTGCGTTAATTCTTAAATTCTTATACATATTTGCTTTAACAATTTTAAATAAATTTGTCTTTCACGTTCTATGTTCACAACCGCCACTGAAGAGGTTACGCGCAAGACAAGTAAGTGCTTTACTATGGTATATATTATATTTAACCTTCTCCTAAAATTGTCATTCTATATTTTCTTACTCTCATAGAAAGTAATAAATAATTTAAGTGGCCAGCAAGGTTAAGTATTTAACTCTTTTATACTCTATTTACCCCTGTATCCTATTATTTAATTTATTATTAGCGCTTAGAATTTTTTCTGCGACTAAATTTTACATCAGCTATCGATCTGACGCAATCCTATTTTTCGTTACTTATGACACGTATAGGTACTTGTCTACTATAAGGAGAATTTATTCTCACTATAGAATTAATACCATATTCTTACTGGAATCACTTACCTGGGCTTTCCACTAGTAAGCTCTCGTGGCCTCGGATTTGTTAAAGTCATAGCAATATATGCTCCTCCTAAGGTTAAATTTAAAGATAAGTTCTACAACCGACTATGCTGTATAGTATACAGAAAAATAGTATGAAAAGCAGAGTATGAATGTGACACAGATAAGACAGCTTAGGTGGATGAGTGAAGTGATGAGAGAGCATAGGATGAGGAGCGAGTACATAAGACTATAAAAAATGGTTGAAAAAATGAGTGAAAATGGACTGATATGGTTGGGGTATGTCATGAGGAGAGAAAAATTAGAGGCATTATAAAAATAGCAATACAAATAAACGTAGAAGGAAAGAGGGAAAGAGGAGACTGAAAAAGAGGTGGTTGGATGATATGAGGATGACGGCTGTGTGCAAAGATAATCTGGGATCGGTTCAAGTGGAAGTTTAGGACGAGAGTGATCAATACCAAATAGTTGAGATGATAGCTAACGAGAATAAGATGGTGTTCTAAAATATTAAAAATAGCAAAAATAAAATATACTTTAGTTTATTATTTTATATTAACTTGTATTTTTTCTACATTTAATCAGTAGATAGGCCACTACACCGAGCCATCTAAAAATCTAATAATACAAAATATTATTTAATGAAATGGAAATGTGAGTAATTTTCTTTAGAAAATCCTTTAGGATTTAGATAAATGACCAATTTGTTCTACTATTTTTCATACAATTTAAACGAGATTTATGAAAAATACAAAATTATTTATTTAATTTTTTTATTTATTAAGTATATTATCAAAAAATGGCAATATTAAATTTTTTATTTGGATTCCCTGGTGCATGCAACTAATATACTCGTATAGCTCACTCTGCTATTTGTATCTGTATTCTATAATAATTTACAAATCCTTAAAAATCTGATCCTAGTTCATTACAGTATATATATATATAATATAAGGTTTATTTTGAACATTGAGAAATGTATTATACCGGATGATCCATTTAAGTGGCTACACTCATTATCACAGAAAGTATAAGCTTTTTATGGAATTTGTCTTCTAGAACATTTAAGAAACAAGCTGCTTTATAATTTTATACTTATGTTATTTTTTGTCACCCTTATTTTTGAGGATAAAACCACTACTTACTTTTGATTTTCAAATAGCAACCTATACTAAAAATTCCATAAATATAAATTTAAATAATACAATTTATTTTAATAAATACTCCATCTATTTTAGAAATTTTATAATATAGATTTCCATTTGAAAATCAAAAGTAGGTAATGGTTTTACCCCTCCAAAAAAGGGTGACAAAAAATAATATAATTATACAATTTTAGAGCTGCTTGTTTCTTAAATGTTATAGAAAACAAATTCCGAAAAAAAATAATACTTTCCGAGATAATGAGTGTACCCACTTAAATTAATGACCTGATATAAATTCTATACCTACATTAATTTTAAGAAAAACTACAATGTGTTAAATTTAAATTACATTGTATTTTTGCCAATAATTTTGAAATCTAATAACTTCATCTATTTCAAATTTACAATAATTGATATTTCTATATAAGTAACGTTTTCGGATCCAGAAAATAATGTGACAGCTAAAATAATATTTACCTAATAATTGTATTATTCTTTGACAGGTTAATAATTTATTATGGACCATTCAGGTAAACTGTTTTTTTTATAATTCACTAGTATATTCTTATTACACAAATATGCAAAATGATAAATGATTATTATCTTCACATTCTACATTAGTTTAAAATTGTTTTAGTAATTTTCTGTTTTCTAACTTTTATTTTCCCTGTTATTTTTATTTATTTAAAGTTTTGTTGTTTAATTTTCGCGTATTTCCGGTTGCTTTTCTTGTCGGTCACAATACAAAGACAACTTCTAAGTCACCAATAAACTATACTGAAAACGTGTTATCGATACAAGTATTGAGATTTCAACCACCTATCCGTTGCTTAGCAAAATGAATGCATCAAAACGTTTGTATCCGATGTTGCTGCTATTGATTGTACTTACGGTAACATTTGTTCAATGCAATGACGGCTTACTCAGGTGAATATTTGAGCAGCAGGTATAATAAATAATAACTGCTTATATATTTTATTACTGATGTAGAAGTAAGTTTAGATATAAATTAACAAATTAATTTTTGGTTAAATCTTTTTCAGAATAAAAATATCTAAACATAACAAAATACGTAAAACAGTTAGAATAGAAGACGAATTCCATAATAGTAGTGAACTCATCACTGAACCGTTCTTTAATTTTTTTGATGTAAACATACAATTTTAATCATAAATATTTTTTCTATATAGCAATTTTATCTCTAGGCTCAATATTATGGACCAATTAGTATTGGAACTCCTCCTCAAGAATTTAACATGATGTTTGATTCAGGTTCATCAATAATGTGGGTGCCGTCGTCACATTACAATTTTTTCAACACACCTTGCAGTACGATATTTTATTATACCTTTTTTTAAATTTGACAGTTTCACATTTATATTTTTGTAATTAATTATAAGCACCTAGATCTACTAACAATTTGTTTTTTTAGTGTTTCACAATACTTATGATAGTGGAAAATCAACTACATTCCAGAAAAATGGATCAACACTTGAACTCATATATGGTTCAGGAAATGTGTATCTTCGTTTATCTACGGATGTCGTTACAGTGAGTAAAATGTATACTAAATACAGTAAATAATATAAAGATAAAAAATTAATTTATTTTAGATTCTGAATGTAGTGAAAATGTATTGGTTTTATTAAAATGTTTATTTTTTTTTACTTTTTTTTTTTTATACTGTGTACGAAAATTCGATCATAAATCTTGCTCAGATGTATACGCAGCAACATTTCTGAAAGGAATATTGTCCTAAAAAATTTGAGCCATTTTTGAGGTATTTATAAACATTTTAATTTTGAGAGTTTTATACATAATATTTATTCGGTAGGTACTCTGTGGTAAAATTATTAGACATGAACAGAAATGCTTCAAAATGTACAGGTGGTTCATTAAGAGTCTTAATTTGTGGAAAAAAAAATGAGTTTAATGTAGTATTTTTTTTATAAGGGAATTTTAATATTAAATTTTGATAAAAAATTATGTGGAACAAATATAATTTTTCAGTGTTTTTTTTTTTTTTTTAATATTGTCGATCTAAAAACGATGGTAAAGACAGAATTAAGCGGACTGACTAAGTTTCGAAATTATAGCTTTTTGAAGTTCTGATATTATGCAGATATTATATGTTATATTAAATATTTTTATATTATCCCACTATTGTATATTTGTCGTGATCAAATGGTATTTATGCTTAAAACCCATTTAGGATTCCGAATTCAAACCAGTATGACGAAAAATATGTGTTTGCATTTTTTTCTCCTTTTACCTAAACAAGGGAAAAACAAATACATTTTGGACGTACTTAGAGACCCAAGCCATCGCTCCCTCGGACTATTTTAATCGCAACATACCCCTCGATTTGTTGTTCAAACTTTTCTAACAGAAATCTTGCTTTGATATATCAATTGTAGCTTATTTTCTGAAAGGAAATTTTATCTCCATGATAATTTGGAGAAGTCGTTAATTGATTTTTTAAGCGATTTTCATAACATCTATGAAAAACCGGGAAAATGTCGGACAAACGGAAAATGTACGAAATGTAGATATTAGTAAAAAAATATAATGGCCTTTTTTTTCTGTGTACAACTTTTCTACCAGCAATTTCACTCCGATTTAAAATGATAGCATTTTTTCTTAATGGAAATCTAACTGAGAAGATACTTTAGGGAGGTAATTTTTCGATATTCCCAGGAGTTTTCCCAATAAATGGGAAAAAAATTGAAAAATCGGTACAATTATTATTAAAAAAAATATGCCTATTTAATTTTTTTACCATAATATGACAGATATATTGCTGAAAAAGTATCACTATCAACTGAACTCAGCTCAAAATCATTTTATCGTTAGCAATAGTTTATCGTTGCTTACAGATATACATTAAATTACCTATAACAATAGCTGCACCAGTCTCCATTATCCTAGGATTTTTTTTTTATTTCTATATATACATTTTTTATTTATATTTTATTTAATATATTTATTTACGAGTATAAAGCATTTTAATAATTTTATTTTTACTTTATTATTTTATCATTGTTTATTAAATAAAATCGTTCAATAATAATATGTTTTTAAGAAATGCACTTACAATAATTATTCAGGTGGCTGGTGTTCCTATATATAATCAAACTTTCGGTGAAGCTTACCAACAATCACAGATAAGTTTTACTTTAGCCAAATTTGACGGAATATTCGGTTTATCATTTTCTAAATTTACTAATAGTATCACTCCGCCATTCTTCAACATGTTGAAACAGGGTATCTTGAAAAATCCAGTGTTTTCGTTTTATTTGTCGAGGTAGTATAGTATAATATGACTGACATTACTTTTAATTATTCTGAAAATTCGGTAAATTTAAATTTTAGAAATCCAGCCAAACCTATAGTTGGTGAAATTATATTTGGTGGATCTGATCCTGAAAAATATTATGGTGACTTAAATTATGTACCTGTTGTCGGAGATGATTCCTGGAAATTTGATGTTGATGGGTATGTACAATTTATAATTATTCGTATGAAACTATATCGTCATTATTGTATTGAAACTGTAATTATTTTTTTATCATAAAGAATACTCATTGATGGAGAACCTTATCTGAGTGATGGACATATTCCGACAGTGGCTGATACTGGCTCTAGCCTAATCTTTGGACCATCAGATCAAATTGATGTTATCAATAAGCGAATTGGTGCTACATACATTCCAATAGGAGAGTATATTGTAATTATAAATGTGTTTGCGATTTTTGTACTTTTCTGTAACTTATTTTATAATTTAGGTTGATTGTAAAAAAATTAATAGTTTACCGAATATATCATTTGTTATTGGTGGCAAAACATATGATCTTCAAGGAAATGATTATATAAAAATAGTACGTCTATCTTAATATTTTTTTTTTTCAATATTTATAATATAATATTTATTAATATTATTATAATATGATCTTTTTTAATTAATTATTTTTCGTATTCCAGTTTACAACGTTTGGGAAAAGTATTTGCGTATCTGGTTTTGTGGGTTTAAGCTATGATATGTTCCATGAAAATATATGGATATTAGGTAATATTTTTCTTACTCGTTACTACACTGAATTTGATTTTGGAAACAAAAGAATTGGTTTTGCCGAGAGTAAAGACGATGCTTGATTCCAAATATATAAATAGATTCATTCGTGGACTTATTTAAAGCATTTTGGTGCGTATTTGCATTGTAGTGAATCATTAATGGCTGAGTTTTTATAAATTTCAAAATGTCAGTAATTTTTAGCGATATCAATAATTTAGTTTACATTATAATCGCACCATTATTTTCTATTGTATGTATTTTGTATTTATGTAAATAATATAATGTTTGTAAACAAATACAAATAATGAACATATTTAATTTACTTTGAAATTTATTTATTTCAGGAATATTATTTTATAGATTTTATTAGCATATTATATACGTTTAATGTTCTATAATACAACAACCGATATACAATTTAACTGATTTCTCGTGAAAAAAAATAACCTATTAAATAACATTAGTATAACTATAACATTTCAGAGTAAAATTAATCATTACTAACCAAAACCAAATAATTGGTTCATAATTATTACTTATACAGCATGAACAATTATTGAGCCACGGATTTGTGTACACTGATAGCGTAATTAAAATAAAATTAGGTATACTTATAATAGTGAACATCTTTTAAAACGAATCTGATACTGATAATAATTGATGTTTGTAATATTTTCTGTTTCTAAAAGCTTTTCTTCATAAACCATACAATATTAAATTACTATTTAGTATATTTATTAAATACTATCTCGGCTGAAAGCCGAAAGAAAATTCAAGCGGCTCATTAGCTGGAAGTTTGTGTACATATATTTTACTAAGATGTATATATTTTCATTCTGTAAAACAACGTTTCTTTTAATCTTCAAATATTTCAGCGGCGATCGTTATGGATATTGTTTCAAAATTTCGATTATACAATAATAATACTATATATAGCCACAGAAAAAATGTGTGTCGTAAAACGCAATAATACACGACAACTTGTTATTAAATAATGCTCCGGGATTTTAAATAATATAATACCTATTATTCTTTATTAATATTTTCCCAAAATTATACGTGAATCTAATAATGTAAAGTGATTTAATGGGTGCATTATGATAGGACACATCTTCCAGTTGTCCAGTGGCCCAGTAAGGGCCTGGTTGCATCGATTATTTATATTGGCTTTTTCTAGGCGTGGTACAACTTTCAAAACATTCTGGCTATTTTTTTAGATATTTTTGAAAATTCTTGATATACCGCTGAGCTAATAATAACAAATAGTAATAATCGTCTTCTCGTAATTTGTTTGTTTAATTTTAATTTGATACATAGCTGGTGCATAATAATTATAAAAACATAATATATTATATATTTTACACTAATAAAAAGTATACATAATATATACAAACAAAACGTGTGAGTATCGTATGATTGTAAAACAAATTAGGAACTTTGTATAATATTATTACTATATTTGCAGTAAACGAATTGGTAAATATTTCACTATTTTGCAGCACAAAGACAAGGAATTATATTTTAAGAACATAGAATATTGTATAGTTATTGTCAATTGAATGTGGGACGATTGTCTAAAAAATAAAAATCCGCTATTCCTTCAAAGAGTACTGAATCCCCCACAGATGTTGTAACTGAGTACACAAAAAATATTCCTGCAGGAGTTGCGTAAAATCATTTTGAAATTTGAGCTGTGATGTGTTATAAAACTTTTAATTTCGCTCGTCCAATGTGTACAACGTTTTTCACAATTATTGCTTTCTGAAATATTATTTCGAGTTTTTTTTACCGTATACGTAAAATAATGAATAAGAGTAAGCAGTGTTAAATTCAAAGAATTTTTCTGGGGAGGATTCAATTTTTTTGATTGATCATTTCGATGTAAATTAGATTTTAATTACTATTGTCATAATATTTTCAAGAATATTTAGACGACTTATAGTAGGTTTTAAGTCCATAGTGAATAAATGACACAGAACACGCGCCACACACAACAATTTCGTTCACTATTTCGATCGCACTTAATTACAATTCAATTACTCCTTATTCAATAATGAGGAAATACGGGCAGCCAATCTAAACATTTGACTACAGTGTTTTCTACAATTATTAATAGTGCAGGTATAATATTTTTATAATAAGGATAATAAATACTCTAATAGCATCTATACTGTGAATAAAAAAAAAACCTATGTTAATTGTATTTTTATAATATTTTTTATCGTACAAAAACTTTAAGTATTACCGAAATTACAAACATTTTTTTTTTTTAAACATAAATTTGAAAATTAAAAAGTTACTTTTTTTGATTAAATTAAGTTAGGCATTTTCGAATACCTAAATAGGCATAGAAAGTATTTTTTTACAATAGTTTGCAATTATTTGAAATTTTCAAAAATCCCTGTTGGCCACTCATTTCAATTTCGAAGCACTGAGAGACGGTACCAATGCCATGACTAACAAAATCGGCACCCGGGGCTAGAAAAACTTAACGATTGGCAAAAAGAAAAAAATAATAAAGACCCAACCTGGTTGTTGGACGTTCACTCATACGTTTACTATAAAAATATTCAATTTCAAAACTTAACAATTTTCAAATGGTGCGAACGCCCCTGTAGTCATTGCGCCCGGTGCGTGGGCACCTCTCGCACTCCCCTAGGCACGACCCTGAACGGAACTATAATATCCATTCAAAAAGACGTTCCAGTAAAATGCACTAGTTGTATAATAATAATATAATATATTTCTATAGAATTATAATATTTACCCGTCTTATTATTACATCGTCTTTGTCGTAATTGTGTCACTGGGTATACCTACCTAAAATGTATTATCTGACGATTCAGTTTGTATAATAATAATAATAATAATAATAAGGTATACGGTGTGCGGCTGAATATTACAATGATGCGTTGTTTTTTCACAGCGGTTGGAAAATTCTCATCTCGCGCGGTTTTATAAAATGGCCAGATACCTGTATAATATTAAGATTTTTAATTTTTAAATGATGTATAATAATACGTTGCCGTCATATTATATTAATATACAACTGCCCCCGCCTACTTTGAATCCTACGCGTCCTGATGAGTACGCTCGAAATCCTAGAGACTATAATTGAGATTATTGAGTTTGAAAAAAAAAAAATTGTATCATGATGATGACGGCACGTTTATATTTATATGTATACCTATTTATGGATAATCTCTGAAAAATTACCAAATTACCTTCCGTTATTCACATGATGGTAATAATACTATTATTATAGTCACGAAAATTTGCAATACGATTGACAATTTGATCACCTTGAAGTATGCACAACTGAAATGTATACAAACAAAAACCGTGTACAATGAGTTCTAATAAAAGTTATTAGTAAAATATATATGTATTTTTTTTTTTTTTTTATTATGCTTTTTCAACTTTGGTAATTTTATTGCGTATTCCGTACCTACATTAGTTTTAAAAAAAACCAAAACGTATTCATTGTAAAAACCATTGTTTGAAATCGTAACTTCGTCTATTGCAGCAGATGAACAAAAATTAAAATTTACGTATTGAGATCGTTTTTATACTTATAAGTTACTTATAAGCTAAGTTGATTATAATGATGACCGTAGTAAACACAAAATAAATATTGTTACGATATTATAATGTATTTTATATAGGAACATAACACATAGTATAGTCAATAATTTGTCTTTTCTTTGTTCACGCAAGCACACAACAATATTAAAAATTACTACAATAGAATATTATATTTTTATATACGGCACAAGAAGCCAAAACGCATTAAAAGCCGTAAATTAAAAATAGACATAGGTACGGTGTTTCAAATAAATTATTGATTGTCATTACTATTGGTTTTTTTTTCTAATTCATATGTATACAGGGTCTTTCAAATGGAAAATTGCACGTCAGTCTGTAGTTTTGAGAGTAAGAAAGTATGGAATATAACAACCATATTGATACTCTTACTCTAAGAAGTGTAATCCTATAAAATTCGAAATACCCTGTATACCTAATATAGTTTGCATCAATTGAAAAGCAACAATTTTTTTTTTTCTTTATTAGAGTATTCTTTATTTAGGTATTGTGATATTAATTCTATAAATTATCTATACACACGTGTGCCATCTCCTCGAATGGATATTATCGATGCCGTGTGACGACGAACTTGCGTTAAAAATAGTGCCGTAATAGCCCAAAAACATATGGTAACGTACGATTGTGCGCGTTTTAAAAACCATGTGTACAAGTTAATAATAAATAAGAATATGCCGTCCAAATTCCACACGCGCCTAAACCGAAATCAGTATTGTACGTGCGATCAAATTTAAATAATGTTATTATTTATGCCAATATGTGTACGTTTGATTTTAAAAGTAATATAAAAATAATATTAATTTTAGATTTTGTCAAGGGTAAGATATTGATTTCGAAACGTGCATTATAAGGTTTAGAGGTAATGTTTTAAAATGTTTTAAATTGTAACCTCCATTTTTGGTAGGGCTCAAAGTAACAATTGTAGGCAGCTTAACCTCCTCAAATAATAAGCGACATATGCTCGGTTGAACTATAGTAATGAGGTAGTGAGAAAATGAGACTGTGGGATTACTGGGATTACTGCCTACTAGTGACGAGAACCGGAAATGTTCAAATAAAATAAAAACCCTAGTGTTAACCAAACAAAAAGACGGACATACTTCGTACGTGGGTGCAGCCACTGTTGTATAGGTGGGAAGTTGGGAAGGTAGAACATAGAAGAGAATTCAATGTGTATCTATAAACAACGATAAACCATTGCCAACGAAAAATCATTCTGAGCGGAGTTCAGTTGATAGTGATGCTTTGTTAACAATAATGTATGTCGTATTATGGTAAAATAATTAAATAGACATAATATATTTTCTTTAATAATATTTGTTTAATATTGTACTGATTTTCCCATTTTTTTCCCCGGTTTTTCATTTTTGCTGAGAAAACTCTTGGGAAAATTAAAAAATTACCTCCCTATATTACCTTCCCAGTCAGATTTCCATTCAGAAAAAGTGTTATCGTTGTAAATCGGAGGTAAATTACTGGCAGAAAATTTGTTCACAGCGAAAAAAAGGCCGGAATATTCAACTACAAAATACCTACATTTTGTACGTGTTCCCGTTTTTTCCCATTTGTTGATAAAATTATTAATAATAATAAATAGACTCGAGATCTTTAAATAAATATATAGCTTTATTAGGATCGCCTTAAATAGTTTCTCCATAAAATGTTAAACATTTAGGTACCCATTCATAAAATGCATAATTTATTGTTTAAATGTTTACGGTTGAAAAATACGAAAAAGATAATTGATAATAGATAACAAATAAATACAATTTTATAATGCAGTAAATGCAGATAATCTGTTACTTTATTAATTTATTATTGAGCGTTTTCATACTTTTTGTAATCATATGTTTTTTATTAATACAATACATTGAAATTACAAAACCGGGACAAAAGTGAGACTTCATTAAATCAGTAAATTTTATCATCCAAGACTAGACTTGAAAGTTTAAAGGGACACCCATTCAAAAATCGATACTTTCTCGCCTAAATCGGGACGTCTGGTCACACTATCTAGATTTTCATCATAACCATCATATATTTAAATACTTACCTGGTGATGCAATCTAGAAAATTCAAAAGAAATGAATAATGATATTGTACAAGTCCATAGCTAACAGAAAAGTTAGTCACCACATCATCAGAATTAGTGCAGCGAACAACCAACTTTTTCAGCCGAGTGTACCATCTATTTTTCATGAAGATTTTTCAACAATGATTAAAAACAAATGTTAATAGGCGCTGCTTATGGATTAAATTTTACGAAATTCGGTATTGACTATTGAGATGAATATTGTAATATTACTAATTACCCCCTCCCACCCCTCCTCCTTGAATAGTTCCAAATAATCCGCTCCTGTATCCGTGATTCGTCAAATAAACCTACCTGTTATTATTTAATTCCTGCATGTGATCGTGATTTGTTGAATATTAAACAGTTTATGTTAGGTTAGGCAGCCATGGTGTGCAGCCGATTTATAATTTTTAAAACGGTGGTGCACCTAAGTGTCATTTAATTATTGTTTTTTTCCCGACGTCCGTCTAAATCTAAAATGACAAAACTTTTTGAATGGGACGAATAATACGTAATAAATCGATAGGTCATTAAAACTAAATTTCGTATTTTATAATAATAAAATAATATTTAAGTAGATACGGTCGTTTATTAAGTAGGTAAGTAAAGGTACCGATCGACAAATAAATAAATTGTGGATGATGGCAGACTGCAGACCATAGGTCTGTTAACCATAATATAGTTTATACTTTATAGGTCTATGCTGCTGAAATCATCCGAGTTCAATTGCTTATTTAAGTCATTTTAGGACCGCGACCCACATGGTTTCGCTTTTCAAAAAGTAGTTTAAAACAGCCGGGAAAATCAAAAAATTACCTCTCTAAAGTACCACCCTAGTCAGATTTCACAAACTTGAACATCGAAGCAGGAATTGCTGATAGAAAAGTTGTTCACAAATACAAAAATAATTAAATACCATTGTAAAACCAATGCATTCCTCGCTCCATTCAGAATCTAAAAACATACATTTCTATATAATTCAAAATAATTTTCATGACCCACCAAAAATTGACCCGACACTCGTCAGTGGGTCGCGACCCACAGTTTGAGAAACGCTGGTATACTAGAATAATAAAATATCATGGCTAAATAAAAGTTATTTAGCCATGTGCCCATGTAGAATACTGTCTGGTTTTTGTTACCTTGTTGATACTGTTGAACCTAACCTGTGACGGTCACCGGCTGTTGTCAGTTATCAAAGTTATACTGATAACGAGGTACAAAATAAATAACAAGTATTGTGTTTATATTATGCAGTTGCAACTTACATTGCCATAGTGTAGTTTTTTACAACATTGCTATTTTTTTCTCAGGTATTTATTTTATCTGTTGATTTATTGATTACATTTTTCTCGAATGACTTGCACATTCTCAGTCATCACTGAACTGCTAAAAACGTATTATTGATACAGACATCGAGATTTCAATTGCCTGCCTATCTATTATAGAGCATAATGGGCTCATCAAAACATTTATATCCAATGTTGCTGCTATTGGTTGTGATCACGGCGACATTAGTTCAAAGCAATGATGATTTACTTAGGTAAGAAGTATAATAAATAATACCTAACTATATATATTTTTTACTAATGCCAATGCCACATCGATAAAAGTAATTTTATTCAAACTATGTAATATTATTACCTAACTTATCTATAAATTAATGTTTTGTTAAATTATTTTCAGAGTTAAATTGTTTAAAATGGACAGTGTGCGAAAACAACTTGGAGGGGTCGCGAAAGCATATCAGAAAAGTCACTATCCAAATGGATACACCGCTGAACCGTTATCTAATTATTTAGATGTAAACATATAATTTTAATCATAAATATTTATTCTATATAGCAATTTTATTTCTAGGCTCAATATTATGGACCAATCAGTATTGGAACTCCTCCTCAACCATTTAATGTGGTATTTGATACAGGTTCATCAAACTTGTGGGTGCCATCGAAACAATGCAGCATCTTGAACATAGCATGCAGTACGATATTTTATTATAATTTCTTTAAATTTATCAGTTTTAACATATTTATACTTTTGTACCTATATTTCTTTAACAATTTTTTTTTTTGGGGGGGATTTTTTCAGTGTTTCATAATAAATATGATATGGCTAAATCAACTTCATACCAGAAAAATGGAACAACATTTGACATACAATATGGTTCAGGAAGTCTATCAGGTTATTTATCTACTGATGTCATTACTGTTAGTAAAATTTTTATAAAATAAAATCATTCATAATACCTATGTTATTAAGTAATGAATTACAATAATTATTCAGGTGGATGGCAATACCATATTTAATCAAACTTTCGCTGAAGCTGTCAAAGAGCCAGGTTTAGCTTTTGTTGCAGCAAAATTTGATGGAATACTTGGTTTAGGATATTATACAATATCTGTTGATGGAGTCGTTCCTCCATTCTATAACATGATTGATCAGGGCTTAGTCAAAAAACCGTTGTTTTCATTTTATTTGTCTAGGTAATATGGTATAACATGACTAAAGATATTTTTAATTTTTTCTGAGTATTCTATACATTTAACTTTAGAGATCCATCTAAAACTCCAGGTGGTGAAATAATATTCGGTGGATCTGATCCTGAAAAATATACTGGCAACTTTACTTATGTTCCTGTTACCAGACATGGTTATTGGCAATTTGGTCTTGATGAGTATGTACTATTTATATTAATTTTTGTAAAATTGTGACATATTTTTATTGTTTATTTCATAAAGAATACTTGTTGGAAAAACGTCCATTGTGAGTGGTGCTCTTCAGGCAATTGCTGATACTGGTACCAGTCTAATCGCTGGACCTGTTGATAATATTAAACAAATCAACACTCTTCTTGGTGGTACTCCCATACCAGGAGGAGAATATATTGTAATATGAAATCTTAACATTATTTTTGTACTTTTCTTTAACTCATGTTACATTTTAGATTGCTTGTGACCAAGTTGATAATTTGCCAATTATATCATTTGTTATTGGTGGCACAACTTTTAACCTTGAGGGAAAAGACTATATATTAAAAGTATGTTTTTGATTGTTTTTTTTTTTATTTAAGGTTCATAAAATTTAAATAATATTATGATTATTTTTTTTTCAAGGTTTCTCAATTTGGAAAGACTATATGCATATCTGGTTTTATGGGTATCGACATTCCTCCTCCCAATGGTCCATTGTGGATATTGGGTGATGTATTTATTGGTCGCTACTACACTGAATTTGATTTGGGAAACAATAGAGTTGGTTTTGCCAATTGTAAAGAAGATGTTTGATTTTAATTATATTAATATACTCAGACACAGAACTGATCGAAAATCTAAGTGATTTTAGTGATTCATTATGATTTTTAAACTTAGTTTTTATACCTTCAAAAATGTTAGTTAATCATTTTGAGTCAAATATTATGATTATTTATAACATAATTATAGCATTATTTTCTATATTTTTCTTACGTGTGTAATAATTGATATACTGACTTTATGTAATATACAAACGTCTATGAAACAAATGAAAGGAATTACCATACTTCAAAAAACATTAGATTGATAATTATTTTATAAATTTGATGTATTTTGGTTTTGTGTTTAGAAAAATAATAATTATAACAATAAATGTTTATTAAACATTTAACATAGGAATTTAACCTATGTTTGCAATTTATAGATATTTATATACAGGATGTCCTACAATGTTATGCATATGTTAATAACTCTGTCAATATAAATTTGTTTTCCAATTTGGTTTTGTCAGGAGGATACAAATGAGAAAAATTAAATTTTCATATTCATCTTAATCAATGAAAAAAAATATTTAATATTTTCACTTTTTTATATTTGTAAAATATATTGTTCTAAAAATTGTGTAATGTATCAAACATTTAAATTCAATCAATATTTTCTTTAAAATAGTCATTTTAATATCTAAGGAAAGGTATAAAAATGAGACTACTACATAACGCGATAGTAAATCATAGTAATATAAGATGAACAATTTTGAAGTTAAAAATGCTATTACTATGAAACTATTGATTAGATATAAATGTATTATGCATTACAATTTTTGAATAATATATTTTACAAATTGGCTTTTTTAAACATTTTAAAGTTATTTTTTTTTCAGTGATTTAGGAATGAAAATAAAAATTAAATTGTTCTCTACATTTGTGTACCCTGACACAAAAAATGAATACCTATTGACAGTTATTAGCATATAGATAACACTGACTAACCTAACCTAAATAATAGAGTTTCTCCTGATGTAAATATTTTAATTTAATTTAAAAAAAAATTATAATTTGTAATTTTGGTCAAGTCTGTTCAGAGCTTACCATTTCAGTATTTACTCTAAATTGTAGTGTTTAAGTCATAATTCAAATTTAAACATAAATAATATAATTTAAGGAAGAGAAAATTTTCTGAGGTCACCCAGCTTTATTTTTGTTTGACAATATTTTAGAAAAAAAGCTATGTGGTGCCCTATAAAATATTCTACTATTTAAATTTTGTTATTTATGTTTGAACTCTGAAGTTTATTTAAATACCACAATTTAAATTTTGTGTTATATAATTTGTCTTTGTTACCAATTAGTTAATTTGAGACAGCAAATGTGAGTATACTATCCTGTTATACATAATTTAATTAGGTACAAACTTAGAATCACAATATCTGATGGACTGACCAGAACAGATTCGACAATAACCTATGAATTGAAGTACAATGTAGTGATAAGTTGAGTAATTAATAAAAACCTTAAAAACTATTTTATTTTATAGTATTCTTATTACTTATTTATTCAAACTTGTTTTGTTAACGTAGCTTATAAATTATTTACTATGATTATACTTATGTGTGCTAATTTTAGTGTATATGTTTGTGTTTTATTTTGATTTATCATCTTCATTGTATGTCAATTATAATATAATAGTTCATTATTTTAATTTATACAAACAAACGTTCACATTTTAACTAAGCAACTCAAAACATTTGATGGTAAGTCTGAAAATTTATTTGCAGTATTTTGACTATATTTTTTATTATAATATGTGTCTAGTTTAATCACTGTGCATATTTTTAAAAATAGGCTTCACTTGATGGACAACATTCACCAACTTCTTTGATAGAATGTTGAAATTTTTTTTGACAAATACTGAATCCATGAACAACATGAACCATGGGTGCTTATCCATCATTATAGATCAAGTATGAATATTTGTAAAAGTATTTTTAAAGTTGATTAACAGATTAGATGATTTTTTTATGTTACATATTCATTAGCATGAGCTCAACAATATCAATAACTAATATGAATGGTCATAGTTGAATCTCTAAATACCGAAAGGCCACATATTCAAATTTTAAAATTTTTCCAGAAACAAAAACCTAAACTCAAAAACTTGAGTTTTGTAATATTTAATAAAGTAACTGTAACTTAAAATAACTTATGATGTCTAACACTAAAGCATTAAAAATTAACATGACATTTTTTTTTCAGATTAAACATTTTTTCTTTAAAATGTAAACATATGCCCCATATTTCAGTTATACTTTTGTTTTAAATAAAAACTATTAAAAATTCAAATTAGTTGTTTCATGTAAAATTACGTTCCAAGAATTGGACGGATTACTAGCTGGATATAGTTTTACAGCAATACACTTAAAACAAAATTAATCACTCAAAAACAAAAAATATTAAATGTGTTAATTATAATAGTTAAATAGGTTTAGTATAGTTTAAATAGATATTATAGGATGTTTTAGGATATTTTTTGTTTATGAAATATTCTTCTTCACATTGTATTGTGTTCCTTAGTTTAATAATGTTTCCCAATATTTTCAAATTATTTAAATAATTTTTAAGGTCGTAATCATAAGAAAAACATATGTATTTTTTAATTTTTATATATATATATAAATCGTAATTTTTAATACAAGATAATGATCATTTTATTGTAAATTATCAGAAAAAAAACACGAATGTTGTGCTATTTTATTTTTCAAATAAGATATTCTAAATTTTTTTTGTGTATTTGATAAATCAATCTTTTAATCTACTCTTCTTAAATATTTTGTTTAGGGGTTGAAACATATTACTTATCCTTCGTTTAGTTACCAAAGGAATAGTTATACTGCAATTACTTGAAATAAAATTATTTTTTTTATAAGTATGAAAAAATAAAAAAAAAATCCCAATGTGAAAAACACGATAAAACATCCTTTACATTTTGAATTCAGAATTTTTTTTTTCCTTTTTAATGCACATTAATATGTAAGTATTGTTCTAATCGTAAACTATAAGAATTATCATCCACCTTTTGTTACAACTTTAATTTAGTTCTTTAATCTGGGTCTAGGCCAAAATAGCGAAAAATATAATGTAAATATTTATTACTTTTTGATAATTTTAAATTTGGACATAAATATTATATGCAATAATATTTTTTTTTATCTGTGTTAAAAAGAAAAAACAATTTTGAATTCTAATTATGAAGAATTTTTTGTCTTGTTATTAATTATTGTACCTCTTTTTATATTCTTAAATATTTTATTCTATACTTATTCCATAATTGATTGTAAAAATAACTGTATTTTAAGTAATTTCATGTATAACTACATGAATATGAATAGTATGAATAGTGAATTCACTATTCAAGTATAATCATTTCCTTGATAATTAAATGAAGAATTTGTATAGAATATATTTAAGGGTAGTTTCAAGGGTTGATTTATTATAAAGCTGGATAAATAGTAAAATTTAGAATATTTAACTTGAAAAAAAAAATAGGAATACATTTTTTATCACATCTTATAATTTTCTATTTAATAATCTTACCTTAAGAATTAAAAAAACTACTTTTTGCCAAGAAACGATGGTCGAATTTAAAAAAAATCATTTAAATAATCTAAAATAATTGGGAAATAATATTAACCTTTAAGGAGAACAATATCTATGGAAGAATATTGGAAAAATTCCTAAAACTCATACTTGCATATACTAATTAATTTGTTGAATATAACTAATCTAAAACTTAAGTTCTAAATGGTTTTATTGAATGTATTAATGTAAAACCACTCATCGGCATGAATCAGATGTATATTCTCAGAATGCTTTTCAATGTTTATAAACGGAATTTTGGATAAATATTATATGTCCTCTTAAGCAGTTGCAATTTCTTACATTAATACACTTGTAATAACACTTGTTTTTATCTATTATTATTTTTTTTTGTTTATTTAACGATTTATCATATGATTATTTAATGCAGCAATGAAAAATCACGTTATTAGTATTTGTTTGCATTTTATTTTCATTTGTTCTATGTTGCTACTAATCTACTGAGGACGTATTGGTATTCAAATTTCAAATTTTCCAACCACCGTTGAGCACAATGTATACATCAAATTGTTTTTATCTGATATTACTGCTACTTTTCACAGTCATGGCAACATTAGTCCAATGCAATGACGATTTTTTGAGGTGAGTTAAAATAGTTTTATTATGTTTTTATGATTTGTTGTTACATTCGGGGTGTAAACTTATCCTATATATAATACATTCTACCTTTGTATTTTTAAAATATCAAAGCTTTACTGTTTTGATATTATTTTAGGACATTTTCACAAGAAAATATTATAAATATTTTAATCCCTAATTTATGTCTAAATTAATATTGTGTCCAGAGTGAAATTATATAAAGTAGATAGTGTGCGTAAACAGCTTGGAGGAATTACTAAATCCTATGGTCAAAGTCATCGTCGATTTGGATCCAACATCAACAGTGAACCATTAACTAATTTTTTAGATGTAAATATGTAATTTTAATCATCATCATTATTTTTATACGACAATTATTATTATAATTCAAGGCTCAATATTATGGACCAATCACTATTGGAACACCTCCTCAAACTTTCAACGTATTATTTGATACAGGTTCATCAAACTTATGGGTGCCGTCAAAACACTGCAGTATTTTGAACATAGCATGTAGTAAGATATTTGATTACCAATTTTTCTTTCTTGAATTTAATAGTTAAATTTAAGATTATAGATTTTAAGTGGAGCAAGGAATATATTGATTTTACTATTTGTGCAATTTTTTTTTTTATGTGTGTATTAACAACTTTTGTACCAGTAATCTTGTTTCAATCAAATTTTGAATCTAGTTGGTGCATATAGGAGATCATTTTTTTTTTTAAAGCATTTTGTCTACCGGAAATCTTGTTAGAAACTTCAAGAATAAATTTTGTCTAGTAGGTATTTTAGTAATTCAATTTTCCTAGTATCTAACAGGAAAATCTACAGTAATAATAGTTTCATTATTTCCGATTTCACTGTTTTAGTTATCTAAAATAAATTTGGTTAAAAGACCTGAAACTTTTAACAAGGATACCAATATTGATCTTTTCTAGACGTAGTAATATTTTCAGAAAATGCTGGTGATATTTTAATTATTTATAGCATTTGATATAATAGTTTATATTTGATTTTATGTGGTTAAATTTATTTAAAAAATTTACTTGTGGTTCATCATGTTGTAATTAATGGTAAAAAAAAGTCAAGGGTAATATATTAATTTTTATTAGTGTGTTTTAAGTTCAAATTGGTATGAAAATCATAAAAATTACGACTTTAAAAAATGTTTATTTGAAATTTGATTAGAAACACATATCATTGGCATTTTTATAAGGTACCAACATATTTTTAACTTTTTTTCTAGAGTTGCATAATAAATATAATATGGTTAAATCAAGTACATACAAAAAGAATGGAACAGAATTTTCAATCTGTTATGGTACAGGAAGTTTAAAAGGTTATTTATCTACTGATGTCGTTTCAGTGAGTAAAATGTTTATAAAATATAATCATTTGATAATACTATGTTATTATGTAATGAACTAACAATAACTATTCAGATGGCTGGTTTTTCTATATTTCATCAAACTTTTGCTGAAGCAATTGATGAGCCAGGGTTAACTTTTGTCTTGGCCAAGTTTGACGGAATACTCGGTTTGGGATATCCATCAATATCTGTTGATGGAGTAGTTCCTCCATTCTACAATATGATTGACCAGGATATTATCAAAAATCCAGTGTTTTCATTTTATTTTTCGAGGTAGTACTCATATGATAAATATAAGTTGACATTAGTTTTAATTATTTTGAGAATTCTGTAAATTTAAATTTTAGAGATCCATCTGAAATTCCTGGTGGTGAATTAATATTCGGTGGTTCTGATCCTGAAAAATATACTGGCAACTTCACTTATGTCCCTGTTTCTAGACAGGGTTACTGGCAATTTGGTTTTGATGAGTATGTATATTTATCCATATTTTGTATAAAACTGTCTTGATTTTACTTATAAAAACTGTATGTTATTAATGTTACCTATTGCATACGTTTTTGTTTGTAAAGAGTAACTGTTGGAAAAACATTAGTTCTGAGTGGTGGAAATATCCAAGCAATTGCTGATACTGGCACTAGTCTAATTACCGGACCAAATAATTATATTAAGCAAATTAATAAGCTCATTGGTGCTACTGCTTTGTCAGGAGGAGAATACAGGGTAATATTTAAATGTTTATATTATTTTTATTGGTACTAATCTTACTTTTTTTTAGATTCCTTGTAATAAAATTGATAAATTACCTACTGTATCATTTGTAATTACTGGCACAACATTTAATCTCGAGGGAAAAGACTATGTATTGAAGGTGTGTTAATGGTTTATTGTTTCATTATTTTGAATATATTCATTAAAATAATATTATTTTTTGTTTTCAAGTTTAAACAAAATAAAACAGACAAATGCATAACTGGTTTTATGGGTTTTGCTGAAAAATTCTGGATATTGGGTGATGTTTTCATTGGTCGCTACTATACTGAATTTGATTTGGGAAACAAGAGGATTGGTTTTGCTAATTGTAAACATGTTTAATTCCAAGTATAAGCGTATACATAGAACCGATTGAAATGATTGAATATATAAGTGATTAAATATGATTTTTAACTTGGTTTACACAATTATTTTCCTTATTTTAATCATTTTGGGTTCATATCGGTATATATTATAAATGATATGTATTTATTGAAATAGTAACTACACTAATGTTGTAATATCTATGAAAATAATGAACAAATTTAATTTACTTTGATATTATTTTATTTCAAAAATATGCTCTAATTTTGATTAGGTTTTTATTTTTTTTTTATTTTTTTTTACAATTTACAAATTGATCACAATATTGTAATAACAATTAAGTTGCTATTCCAGTATTAACAGAAGTTGTAAACAGTTTTATAAACTGTTAAATACGATTATACTTGTCGATTTCTACAGATTTATTGTTATTAGTTTTAACAGCTGTACTTACTACAATAATTATTAATATATATCATACCTACTGTAATGTTCAAAAATATTATTAGTAAGGATTTTTCTTTTATCTGCTATTAGATTTTATTTTAATTGATTTTAAAAATAAAATAAATTATTATACCTACTAGTAGATACTACCAGCTGTTAACCGTGACTTTATCCACGTAGACTTTTATAATTTCTTCTGTACGGGGTGTATAGAAGGCAAATTAGTTATTATTGATATAGAAGTGATTTTACCTCGAAATTACACTTTTATGCTCTTGCAAAGTCACCTATCTGAATGATATTGAGTTTTAAACCAGTATATGAAAACCAAAGTTGTCCGCTATTTATATATATAACACTGTCGTTCCGATGATTCATATAAAGTTATTTTTCTGTATTATCTTTGATACCTCTTTTAAATCCTTAAAAGATTTTATTTCCAAAAATATCCAAAACCGTGTTAAACTTTTTATTTGATAACATATTAACACAAAATTTTAGTTATTAACCACATTTTTAATTTTTCTCTTTTTAAATTGTGATGCCCCTTTTATCCTATTAAGAGTCAAATTTGCAAAATCAGCCAAACATGTTTTTAACTATTAACTTATTTAGGTATTTGATAGATTCTTTAGTGTTTACACAATGTTTTTGATTATTAAAAGAGTTGAACTCATTAAACTTTTAATGATTGCTTAATATGGAACTTTCTTACAAAATTTCTAGTTTCTAGACACAACATTTTGGGCTATGCATTGGACTTTTTAGTAAGTTTCATTCTTATTATAATATATAATATATACACCATACCTTATATCATCTATGTATTACATTGAAAAAAAAAATGTTAAGAAAAATATATGAACCCATGTATGATATAAATTTTTCAATTTTAGTTTTCAAAGTTTTCAAGCTTAGCAAGGGAGCTATTGGTTTTACTAAGATGTATATTTTTTTTTTATTTTTATTTTCTTCTAGCTTGTGGACGCATTTTGTCCTAGTAAACTTTCTTCAATTTTTATGCGTAGTAACTTTTCTGAAAGCTTAAGTTTTCTAGATAGTACTTTAGAAAGGTCATAATTTTTTACATTTTTTAAATAAAAACACTTAAATGAGAAAAAACGAATAATTTCACGATTTCATAATAAAACATTAACGACGTTTTCTACTGGAGAATATGATTTAATCGATAAATCAGAAGACACCTTTTTTGTTGCCTTTTGATTTCCTTTTTTATGATAACATTGCCAAAACTTTTGAGCCACTTTTGAGCTTTTAACGAATTTTAAATTTTGGTAGTTTTTTTGCTGTGATTCGGTTATAAATACACGTATAGACTTGAAACTTGGTAACAATATTTATATTGGACTTACCTTGATGTGGTGAAGTTTCCAAAATCGTCGGACAAATTTTTTTTTTAATAAGCGTTTTTAAAATCAAATTTAAACGAAAATCGCAAAAAAAATTACGGCACTTCAAATTATGTATTACCAAAATCGTCTTTAGTCAAACAATGGTTTATCGTTGCTAACAGGTATAAATGAAATAACATTACGTATCCTACCTTCCCAACTTCTCACCTACAAAAGTGGCCGCTCCCATCCCCAGTATCAGCACTTTTTTTTTTATTGTATAATTTTGAAGATGTGTAGGGGGTTTGTGGGGCGAAGCCCCCTACATATTACTAATGGTATAATATTAAGATGGAGCTATAGCCCCCTCCTAAAATTGTGTGCTAGTTGCACCACCGATTACTATTATCTAATAAGAAAAGCAGTCAGTTTTAAAGTTACTTAATAGATAAATGGTACCTACGTAGCTTAGTAGGTTTAACTTAATACGATTAGCTTAATAGACACTTATTAAATTAAAATTAATATAATCATAAACTCAACATTATATTTAATACAAGTACCTAGCTCATACTCATAATTTTAATTTGCAACCACTTAAAAATTAATAAAGATTTTATTTTTAGCGTACAGCTCTTCGACGGTCTTTTAAGAATATGGCTTGTTGAGTAGGTAGTTATAGAGTAAAGCCCTTGAAACGAAATACACTGGCACGCTTTTAAGATAAATGTTTAAAAAAACATAAAAATAAAAAATGCATTGATAATGTTACTATTAACATACATATATAATATCTATATAATAAATATCATAATGACTAGTCAATAATCGTGATTAGGTATACATTTCTGTGACTGATGATAAATCATTAAAAAATTGCATAATTTCCAAATTTGTTTATTTTGTGATGTCCAATATCGAATTTAGGGGCAGGCTAAATGAGAGCCTAGGGCGACTTTTTTTGGGGTGGGGGAGGCTTTTTTCTCAGAATGAAGAGTTATTAGGTATATTTATTTTAATAAATATTTATAGTATAACCACGAATAAAAATAATTTTAAAACGTTATAATAATATGTACGGTGTACCTAGTAAGAATATTACAATTATTATTAAAATTTGAAAATACTTCATGTATAATATAATCAGTGTTAGTGATAAATTAGTCTGTACATGTTAAGAACATTTGGGGGTGCTAATTTTAAAACTAAGGGTGCTAAGTACATCCAAGCCACCCCCTTCCCTAATTACGCCAATGCCTTTTAAAACACGTATAACTGAACCCTGTTCAGAATCATTTTTCATTAGCAATGCATAATGATTAATCGTTGCATACAGTCATACAGAATATATAGGTACCTACATTGAATTCCCTTCTATATCCCATATTAACTTCTCACTTTTCATCCACAACGGCTACAACAGTCCACGGTGCGATGTGTGATGGATTTCCGTCTATTTTAGTGGTATTTTTATTACCCATGTTTTGGCTACTTCTATATTGTTGACTGATAAAGAGTTAGGTGATAACTCGAGTCTCTGAATTAATGCAATCACTTTCGTAATATTATTATTTTTATTTCATTTAAAAAGCACCTTGGTGTTTTATATCTTGTATTTGTACCAATTTGTATAGCAAGTGAAACAAATTGACTAACATACTTAACGTAAAAATATTATTGGTATAATTGCGATGTACCAGTGGTATTAATGCACATCTATGCCAAATGCATTATAGCTATAACAATATTCACAATAGTGTTGATATTGTATTCGAATCCGAAGATCGCTGTTAATATTAAATCAAATATTTTGTCAACAAATCATGTGGCATCCAACAAAGCAGAGTCGAAGATTAGCATTTGGATATCGGTGACGAAAATCGACCGCGGACACTTGTTGACCAAGTTCCGTAAGTTTTTCAAGTCATTAGTCAGTCAGCGCGGCCTGTGCCGTGCTGTTTTCGAATTAAATGTGATAACCGATAATGTTAGTCGCCCGACAGTGGACAGTGTAATACACGAATTCAGTAAACAATACAAAGAGACCCTATTGGAGGTAAACATTTGCTTATAACAATTTGTCGGTTTCAATTTAACAATGTTAATATTTAATATTCAACTAACCTGTAATATGTTGAATTTTAGTTGATATATTATGATTTTCAAGACGTATTGAAAATTATAGAAAATAAAATTGAACCGTTGAAAAGATTCTTCCAGTCATCTAAAGGGTCATACTACAGCGATGATGTCTTCTATTTATCGCCAGCACTTCACCTAGTCGCACCTAAATCTTTGCAGAAAGCTATTGTGATAGATGTTGATACGGAATTTCAATCTAGCGTTTGTGATCTTTACGATGTTTTCAACAAGTAAATCATTATTGAAAAGAATTGTCTGTTAAGTGTAAACAATTTTAATCGTCAGTATTGTTGCAGTTTTACTGATACACAACTGTTTGGTTTGGCCCCGGAACTGTCGCCCGTATATCATCATATCCTGTGGAAATGGAGGAACTATAAAGGCGAAAAGTACAAATCTCGAGAACACATTTACCTGAATGGCTTAAACAGCGGTGTCATAATGTTATATTTAGAACGAATACACAATAACAATGAATACAATCAACTCATTAGCCCCGAATGGATCTCTAGTGTTGTTCAAAAGTATCTGTTCAAAGTAAAGGAACACATCAGTGTGCTATTTGTGATTAAGAGGATGTTATATACGCGTCTACTGTCTCAATCCAACTACTAACTACTGTTATCCAACAAAAAAAAAAAACAACATAGTACAATATAGAATAAGTCAAACTAGCTGAATTTTGATTTCGGAGTAAAAGTACCTATTATGAAATTCATAGAGAACAATTTTTTGGAGGGAATGTCAATTGTTTTATGATTTATGAACTATTAAAAAAGTTAGAAAAAAAAAAAAGTTTTTGTATCTTTTATATCGAGCTGTATATTTTGAATAATACAAAAACCCAATGACATTCCGTCCAAAATATTGTTCTCTATAAATTTCATAATTAGTACTTTTACTCTAAAATTAAAATGTAGCTAGTTTTACTTATTCTGCATAAGTATTGTTTTTGCATGTTACCTGGTAGTTGGACTGAGACAGTAGATGCAGGTATAACGTACTATTAAATCCATTTGATTTATTGTTTGTAATTTTAAGGGTCATTTGGGTGATCAAGACTGGTATACCCTGGTAAGCTATGAACGATCAGACTTAATATATCGATTGCCGTGTGGATGGAATCGCCAGCTGTGTACTTGGTGGAAGCAACATGGTTATGCTGATTCATTTGACTCATTTGCAAAGTGTTCAGAGAAAATACATTTGTATCACGGAAATTGCGATACACCTATTACACCTAATTGATATATGAAGGCTCATGTACAGGATGCATGCATTATATTTGTTCAAACTCTAAACAAAATGTGAAAAAATAGAACAATCCTTTTCCAAAAAAAATGTAATTCCTGTATACATGCCTGGACTTACGTATATATATAGAACAAATGTGGTAATGTGCAATACAATATTGTTGTTGTTTTCATAAACTTAAATGGTTTTTATATCTAGACTATAAATGTTTAACAATTTATTTGAATTGTTTTTAATTTTTATATAAAGTTACAAATATAAAAATATATTTTTAATATTTAATATAGTTGGATTTACATTTTTTTTTTTTTCATTTTTTCTGCCCCAAATTAATTAAATTTTAAAAATTTACAAAGTTGTTTTTTTTATACTTAATGACATTTTCCAAAATAAATTAGTAGGTGTATATTTGTTTGCAACTTAAGTTTAAACAATGTGGTTATTGTCGCGGTCGTATCATAATTAATAAAGTTCGACAACTAAAAAAAAAAAATGCAACATAATAATAATATAGTATTTTTTTATTATATTTAACTGATCAATTTGTTCATAAAAAAAAAAACCGTAATAAATAAATAGGAACAGATTATTCTGTTGTAATACAATACTATAATGTTTTGCTAAAAATAAACATAAAAAGAACAAATACAGAAACTGACACAACAAGCATTTGAACTTGAGTATGTCATCACGTATATTATACATATAAAAAAAAATCATATAATATAATATAATTATTGCTTTTCAATACAATTTTTATGATAATAAAATAATACCTAATAAGTTAATCATTTTGTATTATTCGATGAAAAATATTGCACGTTTTTCTGTTCATAAAAAATAATATATATATATATTTATACATTACTTATATGACGTACAAATAATAATGAGCAATACGATATGATTGTCTTGGTTTATAATAATATAATATTGAAAAATATTATGCTATGTAATCTAAACTAACACTACTTACTACCTAATACCTATATCGAATAACATAATCGTACAGGGGAATTTTTTTATTTTATCAACTGTTCACTGAAAATGTGTACATTTTTTTGATTTACATGCATAGCTTATTGATTATACTTATGTATAAATTGTCAGAATTTAATTTGAAGATAAAAAGAAAGAAACATGGATTTGGTAATAATTTATAATCCACAATATAAATCTAATGAAATGATAACAACTTGATTTGTTATATACACATATTTATATATGATATTATGAAAATGAAGTAAGTTTTTTTTTTCTTGAAAATATTGCTACATATCTGTTACAATAGTAACAAATAACGCAAACTAAATGTATTCAAAATATTATTATTTGGTTAATCGCCGATTCGCACAGTAATAAAAAATCACCCTGTATATACGATGGAAATATTCATGGATATATAAAATATTTATTTATGAAAATATTATACTTATTGATTAGATAAATACTAATAAATGTATAAAAAAAGAAACTCTAATCAATAATCTATTCTCGCGTACTACTAAACTGCCGTAAATCGAAAAAAATAAATGAGATTACACTGTATTACGTTTAACTTCATAGTTTTGCACATTTTTGTAGTATAATCTAATTTTATTTATTTTTTTTTTCGATTTACTCCGTTTTTTTCTTAGAACGGCAGTATATATATGTACATATTAGGTTTACAAGATTATATTTTGTAATATTTACAACGTTAATTTCCTATAAATAAATATTATAAAGCTTAACGTTTAGGCGCTATAACTACTGTTTTACACCATGGCTGTTGGTGTAAAATTATCTAAAAAATAACATTAAAGTATATTGGACGGGGTTAACTGATAAAAGGTTTGTTTCATCCTCATCAGAGTTCGTTCTAAAATCTAATACTAACATAATAAACTGCAGTGTGCGTATAACGACAGGTGTATATCACGAAAGTCTAAATAAAAATATCTAATTGTTACGTACCTATAATATTATAAAATAATTATGAATAATAATAAAAAAAAAAAAATTAACAAAACGATAAAAATATTACAATTTAAGTACTTAGACCCGCAGGGGACAAGGGGACAGATCATCAGTCAGTAATAATACTGCAGTTTTCAAAAAACAAATAATAATAATAATAATACAAATTAATACTGATTGAATAACAAATAGTAAATAAAAAAAAAAACAATTTACCTACGTCACCAAGGCTGGTCCTGGTCATAGAAAAAAATAATATGTAAACGAGATTATAATGAAGAAAGAAAAATACATATAAATACAATAAGACGTGTGCGAGCTGTACGAATGTCAATAGGACTTATTATATTATTGTCTAAAATTCATAAGTTCAGAGTACGAAATGTCCGAGAATAATTTCAAGTTCACTTCCCCCCCCCACCTAGTATTAACTTTAAAATTTACCCAAACGTATACAAGTTCCGATGTTACGATCGTATTATCATAATTAAAAAAAAAAAAAAATTCACACCGTTTATTTTTAGACATATTTTTTTTAATTGAGTACCTATAATAGTAATGATTTTGGGCGTTATTTTTCGGACACGTTTCAATAATGTTTTTGTTTTGGACGTTCTGCAATACAATTGACCGTGAAATCGTAGACTTATAATATTATCTTTACTGGATTTTTTTTTGATTTTTTTCGACACTTCAATTGTACCGGTTGTTTTACACATTTTAACTGCACCGGTCAAAAAAATAAAAAAAAATACCATACATTTGCACAAGTATATTATATAATATAATATATTATTATGTATTATAACTATCCTAAGGAGAATACTGTGTCATCAGGTCGGTGCCGACCACGGCCACCGGTTTCCGAAGAATCGGCGATACTTTGAGCCCGAAGTTGTCGTAACCCGAGAACTCGAGCGTCGCGTCTTCGCACGGCAGTTTGTTGGACGAACCGCTGCTGCTGTTGCTCCCGCCGCCCGCCGACGAGCTGTTCGTACGCTGGCCGGCCGACGACGAGGCCGACGTGGCCGTCAAGTCGGTCTGCGTGGCCGCCAACGAAGTGCCATTGTTCGTCGCTTCGTTTTTTTCCGTCACCACCTCGCTCACCGTTATCACCCTGTCCTTTTTCTTCAAATACTATATATATAAAAAAAAAAAAAACCAACAAAAATCACTTTAAAATGAAAAAGAAAAAATATCATCGCAGTGACGGATATCTTGGGAGGGGGGGGNGGGGGGGGGGGGGGGGGTGGAGGAGGGAGTAATTAGCGTAAACCCCTTGGGGTTTACGTTGCTTTAAATTAGTACAGTATTGACTGGAAATGCGTTGTTACACGTTTTGGTATCCGAATAAATATTTTAAACGTGCAATACCTGTACATAAGCTGTTGAAATTTCGGGGAAGATTCGAACAGGAGCGTGTTCCATACGCGTAATACGCATCCAACTGGCGAGGCGTTTAACCCCATGACCCCCCCCCCCGTAAATTTGACATTGGCCCCTCACCCTGAAAACTGAGATAGGTACAACCGTCACTGTCTATACAGTTGAGCAGCTTGCTCAAATCATCATTCATTGTTTTAATAATACTTTATACAGAAAAAAACAGAATACACGTATATAAGACCTTGGGTAATAATAATATGCGAAATCCAGTGATTTTTCATTACTGACACAGGTTATGTACAGCCGTCGCCGACCGCGTTGTGGCGTAACATTACTCTCGAGGCAAAACCACCGCACAGGAGCGTGACAACCAATAACAAATTAATCATTATTTGGATATTTAGATAGTTCTTATTGATATTTTCGTATCTTGCTACCCGCCTAATGTACACTCGAAATGATTGTAATTTAACGACATCGCGACCCGACGCTAATGTGTCGTAAATTACGAGACCAAGTATTCCGGGGCGACACTGCAGCAACTTGTGCTGGTACGTTTCGGGGAGAGACTATTATACAGACGCGATTCGAAAAGGCCATGAAAATGAAAATAAAATGCATCAATTCACCAGGTACCTGATGTAAATTACGGTGTACACAATATTTTATTTTGGGAATGAATGCCTAATTAAGAACAACAATATGGCGTCTGACGTCTCCCTATATTATGCGGTGTTACAATACACATACCTATGCGGACGCGTCTCGGAGGCGTTGTGCCTCGGGTACGTACCTGAATTTTTGAAACGTCACGTACCTGCCCGCGCCTACTAGCGGAACGAAACGCATTATTGTTATGTGTGAACAAATGCAGACGACCCCCTCGGACGCATACATCATTACGTAGGTATAGATGAAGACAAAACGTGTTTCCCCCCCCCCCTTCAAAAACAGGTAGGTACATTTTTGTTGTATTGTTCTTGGCGCGGGGAACAATACATACTGCATAGGTAGGTGCCTCTATCTACACAACGTGTAATTGTTTATTTCGGTATTGAAAAACTGTATCGTTCGCTTCGGTATTCTTTCTGTCTCTTTGGTTGCCGGGCACCGAGAAGCAAGAGACGAATAGAGAACAACACGATACGGCGGAATTATCGTACCGGTATTAAGTTTCGTTGAGCGACAAAGCACCTGCAGCACAATCGGTCACGACGAGAGAATGTTTTAATGGCGGGGCGATGTCAAAATAAATCTACACGGCAATCTCGTGGGAGGTTAACTCTACACAACTCCCTTCCCCCCTACCGCCATTGAATAACTTATCGCCAGGGCTCGGAAGTCACGGCACAAATAAAGTAAACTGTTAGCGCTTTAATACGTATTCCAGAACACCGTAATAAGAGTTATACATTGTGAAGAGTTATACTAGAGTTGGAAAATATGCAAATTAAAATTTCGTCGACGAATTTTTTTTATAAATTAATTTTAAGACTTTTTTTTTTAAAATTATACAACTTTTAAATAAAATACGGTGATAGGTATTTGAGAAATGGGTACTTTGTCTGGCTCTAAAACCTCAGCTTAAAGTGACATTTACCATTTATTTTGACATAAACTATTAAGAAATAATATTACTTACCTAGTATATAATAATAAACTACGAATATTTTGATACCTATCAATATAATTAAACATTTATGATTTTTTTAATTTTATAATAGTTTTGAAAATTTCCATTTGAACTTCCGATTTGTATGTAATAACAATATACTATATAAATACGGCTCGTGAGGGGATCTATCGTCCATATCTTACCCGTAATTATGTCCCCGAGCACAATACACCTACAATGAGTATAAGTCACATGACGAAAAAAAGGAGAAAACGAAACAGAAGTTATTGAAGCAGCAATGTAATTTCAACCCCGAGAAATTTAAAAAGTTCTGCAGTCGAAAATCGCGGAAAGATGTGGTTCAAGAAAAATTGGTCGTTTTGGAACCGCCTTTTAAATTGTCGTTGCCGAATTATTAATAGGTATAACATGAGTAAATTCGGACGATTTATTTGCGAATCGTGATTATTATTCACTAAATCCTTTAGGATTGAAAATTTTCCGGGCACGTCACTGCGAGAAGTGCGTATTATCCCCTTAGGGATAAGGTAAAACTGAGAAGATAAGAAAAACATAAAACTATAATGTTATTGATTAGTTAATAATTAGTTACCTGCAACGAGGCCAGTTTTTTTTTGAAAAACGAATCTTGGTTGTTACTTTTGATTTTTCTTATCCTGCGCTCGCGTTTCCATATCAAAGCCAACGTGATGCCGATCAACACTATGGCGATGGCCACCAGTACGGTCATGCATATTATTAACGTTTTCAGTCCTTCCAACTCTTGTAGCGCGTCTAAAAATATTGCGCAACAACAATAATATTATTATTAACAGGAGCCGCCTAATGTTGTTCGCGTACATTTATTTTATTTAAACGCGTAAAACAAAAAAAAAAAAAAAAAAAAAAAAA
>CABPRJ010001920.1:843916-865047 GCA_902439185.1 Cinara cedri
TTTTGTTTTTTTTTTTTTTTTTTTTTCTAACGGCTTCGGTTTTACGACTAGGTAGGTAGGTACATATAATACAATATACACATTCAGGTATAACATGTGCACGATGACGACTCGTCGTACGCAGCATTCAAAAAAACGAAAACTAAAAGCAAAATAAAAAAAAAAAAAACCGACGCCGTTCGATTTTCACGCGCGCGTCTTCCCCTTCTACGCGCGTCCGATACTTTTATTGCCACCTATGTAGGCTTACTTATTATTATTACTGTAATTGTCTTCGGGTACAGAATAAAAAAAAACGAGTGTAATAATTCGATTATTCGCACGGTTTACACATATTATATTTGCTTCGGCGCGCGTACGACGACGTCGGTATATCGGTTTTCGCAGTGGCCAGCAAAACGGAGAGAACCGAAAATATTATTATTATTGTTACATTACTGTCGCGCGTACGAACGTCGCATCGTGTGCACGCATAACACCGCGGCGTTTATCGGTTTTTTTTTTTTTTTATTAATAATAATATTCAATGTAGGACAATCGTTTTATAATGTTCTACAAATATGTACAGAGCGATGCAGTGGCAGCGGTGACACCAGTGACGAGCTACGCCGCGCGTTCGTAGGACAGAAAAGACGAAACGGACGTGTAACATAACGAATTGCGATACCGGCGACCCGCGGAGATTCGCTACCGGTTATATAAAACCCGTATTTCTAATCGGAACCCGCGAGTTGTTATTAAAATTAACCGATAGATTGGAAACCCGATTTCTTAACGCATATCGTTTTCGACGTTCCAGACTTCCAGAGACATTATGTTACAGACGTTCCCCTTCGGAAACATGGGCCCATGCCGATGTCCACCGTTATAGTTCGCTTTTTTTCTTCATACACATGTGTTCCGAGGGGAGAGGGATGGGAGGGGAGCGATCTACGAAAACCTTACCTTTTACACGGTAACTGCGCGGACCATCAAAACCCGTCTATTCCGGCATCATACACCCTACGTGTGTATTGGTGACTGCGTGTAGATACTCGTCGGAATTGAGTCCGGCATTTGGCGCCGGACTCGCCGGTTCGACGTTTACCTACTTACAATAATATTATAACTGCGTTTCCGAGTACGTTTTGAATAATAAATGGTGTATATATACCTAGACGAGCAGTGTTTGGCCGATTCGGAATTTTAGTCGCCCAGGGCAACTATAGCACACCCTCCTCCTATCGTCATCGTCGTCGACCGCCCAAAATTGATTTCCATGTACTAAGGGAATATTTATTATGTATAGGAGGTACCCAGAGCACAGGTATACAATAAAAACGGGTCAACTGTACCCGCTGAGTGGCGTACCGAAACACGTCGCCGTCGTGTTCCGTTATGCATCAAAGGGGCAGGGGAGAGGGAGAAGACAAATCTAGCTACGTGTGAGGTCAGCACGCACCACCGTGTACAGACAGACGAAAAGTTCGGGCGCTCTGGAAAGAAATTGAAAAAATACGGTTAGGCAAAGCCAGTGGGAAAATAATCGACTAGATAAAGTCCAATAAACAAACGCTTTGGTTTAGTTAAAAGTTAAAACCCGCGCAAAAAGTAAACCTAAATGGACTGCGTACGACATGTCTTTTATTCAAAATCACGCTTCACACGAAAAACGCTGATACCTCGTAGAGTGAACCAGATCAAATGTATATATGGAAAGAGAAGAAGACTTCCTCTTCCTCCATGATTCTCAAAATCAGAATTTTAATGTATACAAAATTTAATAAAAAAAAAAAAGGGGTTAGCGCGCTTAGTGGATCCCCCTGTATACATGTTCACATACTTAAGTAATAATTTCCTTATTATTTCTCATGTTTAACAAATTCTGTTTAATTTACTTTGTTGAAGTATTGAGTATTAATGAGTATAATGAGTATTAATAACAACATTTGTAAACAAAGTTACTCCTGGTCCTCCACACAAGTTTCCATTAAGTGACAGTCAGTAATATTTTGATATCAAATAAAATAAATGTTAATCATTTATTCGTTGGCCGTTATATCTAATTATCTATCGACAGATACAGTAAATATTGCTTTTTAATACTGTTGTGTACAAGGTGATTAATTTTCAATAAAACACTCATTATCTTGGACAGTATATAATTAATTTTTGTTCGGAATTTGTTTTTAGAACATTTAAGAAACAAGTAACTCTAAAATGTTATATCACCGTTATTTTTTGTTACCCATATTTTTTGAGGTGAAATCACCACTATCCACTTTAAATTTTCAAATAGCAACCTATATTAGAAATCCTGAATAGAAAACATTTTAATGTTGGCTTTTTTTAATTTCCGTCTACCCATTGATATGAGATATTTCACTTTTAAGTTTGCCTTTTTGCGGATGGGTGAGACTGCGAGAGTAGTGGCGCACTACTCTAAACGGAAATAAAAAATGTTATCACCAAAATGTATTTAAACTAGAACTTTATTAATGAAATTTTTCATACATGTTGCTGTTTAAAAATCTGAAGTAGGGAAGGGTTTCACCTCCAAAATTATAGGTACCAAAAATGAACGGTGATGTAATATTTTAGGGCTGCTTGTTCCTAAAATGTTTTTTTTAAAAAATTACCAAAAAGTTAAAACTTTCGAGATATTGGTTGTCTTATCAAGAATTGATCACTTTGCATGTTTACAGTTTATGTTGAAAATTGGATAATTTCATATGCTCGTTTAGCAGAACCAATTTTGTTCAGTTAGTTAAAGTTGGATTAAATGTTAGAGTGAATTGGGATATTATCAAACTTTAAGGTAAGAACATTTTCAGTGTTTGTACGTTGAATTGTTTTCGATATTTTAATTTTTAAGCGAAATACGATGATTTTTATGTTGTCATCTCACATACTTGTATCTCGTTCAAAAATTTAAATATTGAGAAAAAAACAACGTTACAATTACTGGAAATGCTCTTACCTTCATGTTTTTGTTAATAGACCAATTCACTTTCATATTCAAACTAACAGCATAAAATTAATTCTATTGAACGAAAATTTGATATTTTCCAATTTTCAACATTAGCCGTAACAACGTAGTGTAATTATATTTTATAAAGACGATTTTAAACTACCGATGTACACATTTGGGAATCGCGCTAAAATACATAAAAAATTTGTTTAATATTATTCGATAAAATCGTTTTCCATTATCTGCAGCGATTTTTAGTGTATTTAACCGTCACTGTGTAGGCTTCAAAAGAAAATCTTTTGCACGTCAAAAGCCACTTTACTGAGTTTAACAATATATAATTATCTACGAACAGATCTGTTTTTTTTCTCTAATAAAAAAAAAAAAAACAACACTGTTGTTGGTGAGTTGAATAGGTAGAGAAGAAATTTAATATTTATCTGTACGCAACGGTTAATCATGGCTAACAAAAAACATTTCTGATAAGGGTTCGGTTATACATTTTTTAAAAGACCGTAATATATACGATTTTCGTTAAAATTTGATATTAAAAAACTTATAAAAAAAAATACTACAAAAAACTTAACTTTTTCTTGTTAGCAACG
Source organism: Cinara cedri (assembly GCA_902439185.1). Classification (NCBI taxonomy): domain Eukaryota; kingdom Metazoa; phylum Arthropoda; class Insecta; order Hemiptera; family Aphididae; genus Cinara; species Cinara cedri. The sequence continues at coordinate 847,472 of CABPRJ010001920.1, forward strand.
TATATAGTAAAACTTATATAATGAAACTCTCTTTTCAAGCATTTCTGTTTGGTCTAACAATTTTGTCCAAAGAGTCCCTAACAAATAAAAATTACGTAAAAATTCCCAAAATTATAACGTTTATATAGCTTATGAATTATTCAATAGCTTTAAAAATTTTACTTTTTCTAGAAAAGGTAAATATAAGTTCTCTGTCTAAATTTTAAGTTAAATGTCAATATAACGGTTTCTAATGATCATATGAGCAATTTCTACCTATGCTAATTAAAAATTAAAGTGTTTATTTACGCATTCAAATATTAAATGAGGCGAAAATGTGAACATTATTCAGGAAATAATATACTTTATGAAAATAATATTTTATAGTCAAAAAAATAGGTAGCTGGCGTTAGGGTATTAAGTTTAATACCGTGTAGAGGTAGGTGGGTATACACACACGAAAAATTAGTTCGGCGCCACTCGCGGACTTTTTACAAGACTCTTTTAAGCAGCAGCAATACCGTACGCCATCTGGTATCCGTGTCACAACATACACGGACGACTGAATACACGCGGTTCGTACCGTTATTGTATCGCGTAGAACTTGGATATTCGTGTTTCCGTACGTATCCGCGCGATAATGAATTATTAATATAATATATTATTATAATGTTTCGCGATAGTAATTCAAGACGGACGTTATTTCAACATGCGACGCGAAAACGAGTTCCCTCCCTCCTTCCCTCCTCCTCCCCCCCCCTCGCCGGCGATGGGGAAACGGCACGTAAATTGCAGCAGATAACACGTCATACTATATAGAGGTAGGTAACGATATTAACATCGGTTACGGGTTTCCGTACATATTATAAGTACATTAAAATTCTCGACTTTATTATGCGTACATAATACGGGGAAACAATCATTATGGCGCTGTAATGTCTTGAAAAATACGTTACGATTACGCAACGGTTAGATTTTGTATTGTTTTTCTTTTTTCAAACATTGTTTTTTCCTTGTGTGAGCACACGACCCGAAATATTGTTTCTCTCGTCTAAAACTCGCAACGTCCTGAAATACGTCGAAATAATGTAGTCGAATCATCCGGAAATTCCGCATAGTAACCAATAACACTTCCCGAATAAAGTGTACAGGGTGAAAGAAAAAACTAAAACATTGTTCACTCAACTTTTTTTTTTACCACGAAGTACAACTTGTAATAAACCATGCCGGTGTTAAATTTCCAATAATTTGTTTTGATCAAACAATTTCGTTCACATATATAGTACTTACATTTTAGATCTCTACGAAAATTTTAAACCGAAAAATAAAATTGAAAATAACGAAACTGTCATTTCCGAAAACTTTCTTGTTTTTCCTAAGGTTTTGCCATTTTTTTTTTTTGGAAAACTATAAAATATCAAAAAAAAAATAAAAAAGGATTTGATACTCACAGACTAAATCCGAAATACAGTAACAACAACAAAAAAAAGGTTTGTCGTATTTTGATTGGTAAAAGATTTCTGGTAGACAACATAAATCACAAAAATGTAAAACAATGAATTTTCTTTTAGGTCTCTTTCCGGTTTTTCCCAATCGTATAAGTACACGTTTCGGACGGCAGTTGCGTGCCCAGAAATGTTCAATGGGATGGGATGTAATGGTGAATTGAACGGGGAGTTTGAAAATTGTTAATTTTTCGAATTTAGATTTGCTTTGAGGATTTATATTTGTTCTTTTTTTTTTCAAATTATGCCGCTCAGCTCCGAGTATAAAATATGTAGCACGACATTAAACACGTTTGATTTATATGATCGCGTGCAAAATACGCAAACCGCTTAGGTAATGAGCATAAGAGCGTGCGCAAGGGGAGGCGGGAGAGGCAGCCGCCTCCCTTACGAGATTTTCCGCAAAAGTATTTTTCAAAAAACATGTTAGATATATGAATTTGTTTAAAATATTTACCCTTTTTGAAAACCTAACAGAGTTTCTCGGCCCTTCTCCAAAAAAATCCTCAGCGAGTTAGTAATACTAAGTAAGCATAATCAGTATAATGGGGACGAGCTAAAATCCATTTCGAAAAATATCTGTATCGGCGAGTGTTGAGTAAGATTTAATTTCCAAAATCGTCGTCTCCCCTGTCAAGAGCCGCTCGCGCACGCTTATGGTAACCAGAATATTATATTGGTGATACCGTTGAATCCAAGTGAGAAAAAGAAGAGCTCGTGCGTCAACCGCGATGTATTACACGAGACGGCCAACTCCTATGCAACTTGTGTAATTTTACGAAAAATGATCCGACCTCTTTGTAGCCCAAACTAATGGACTGATTGTTTTGAGATTTACACGGCATGATCAGTATGTTACGTAGACGATACTTTTGTAAATTTCGGGTTGATCGGATGATTACAGTCTGAGTAATATGTAAAAATATTAGCATAGTTTTTAGTGTTTTTCCTCGAAACGCTATTTTTTCAACAATTCAAAAATTTATATATTGTACGCGTTGTTACCACGTGTTTGTGACGGTGGCCGTTTGCGGTGAAAAAAAACCATATTTTTTTAAATTTTTTTCATCGCTGAATTACTGTATAGTATCGTTTTCCAGCAAAATTGCATAAACTATAATCATAGCTATACATCATAATATACTCATTTACACAATCCATAATAAAACAAAGATATTTTGTCCCCGTAGTATTTCATTCGGTAAAAAAAAGGATATAGGTTAAAATTTTAATAAAAAAAAAAAATGAGTGACATCCCAACTATTTGACATCCGTCAACTACGTATAAAATTCTTTTTGATATCGTAGCTTTTCTAACTTGTTTTTTTTTTTTTTTTTTTTAGCGAGGTTTTTACACGTAGTTGACGAATGGTTTTTATTGGGATAAATTCACTGACGCGCTGCAGTCGAAATGTCGGTTAGACGAGCTTAATGGTGAACCTCTGTGACTGCGGCATTGGTCGTGCACCTATATAACAATACGTGTGTATATTCACGGTTCAGCGAGAACAGCGCGAAAAAAAAAATGTATAATATCGCATGATGCATCCGTAAACATCGTTGCATGACCATAATAACGGAAATAAAAAAACGTAAAACGATGTACGTCGAGAATAATAACAGGTAAAAAAAAAAAATGTTTATATATTTATATCGTTTCGGTTTTATAATATTAACATAATGAATTATTATTTTAGCAGTGTTCGCGATATAATTCAATTGTTAGCGCGTATTCAAATCAAAAAATTATACCTAACTATAAAAGTATACTCGAATTTATAATTGTTTTTTTTTTCTTTTCGTACAGGTTGGTAGGCGGGCAAGTGGACTAGTTCGTTTTTCAATTCTATACGTTTTTTTTTCTATAACCGTTCGGGTTTATACAAGGCGACATTACAATATATTTTATTACAATATCGTGACCCAGTGATTTTCTCGGACGGTTTGAAACGAATTAGACTTTTTTTCCCCGTGCACGCGAACCCTTTAAAAAACGGACGTGTTTTAGCGCTAAGCATTTATTATCCGGATTACAATAAGATTAGCCTGAGGTTATTTTTGTTTCGAAGCGTTTTTTTGTGAACTTCAAGTGCAATAAGTCCTAAGCTCTAAATTTTATTATCACTAAATTAACCAATATTTTTCACCTAACCGATCGCGCGAAACACGTTTCAAATCGCCTGCGTTGAAACTATATACTATAATCGTTACAATATAATTTTTATTACCACATTATTTTATTTACTTTTTCCCCCAATCGCCGATTAATTCATTAGAAAAACAGCCACGATTATTTCCGTTCGACATCCAGATTACGGATTCGATCCGTCAATCCGGATCGTGGCGGTTAGACCATATGATATGCATTTACTTCATATGCACATGCTCGGTACTATATCGCGTGGAGTTAAACGGGCGGGAAACACGAAGGAAAAAAAATAAATTAAAAAACCAAAACACCCGACGTTCTATACCGTATAATAGTTCTCCCACTCGTTGGGCTACGCACAAATTATACGCGCGTATAGGTATACTGACTATATTGATGCACAGTACTGTTGCTGCTGCTGCAGGTGTCCGTGAAATTATTTTTAATTCGTTACCTATACTATTATAATACAGGTAAGCGTTTAGCGGAGTGTGCCTGTGTTATTCGAAAACGGGTTTTCAACAAGAGTTAAAAAATATTACGCGCACGATAAGCAAATGATATTGGCCAGTTCTGGTGTTTCGTATGTCATAAAATACGCGAGAGGAAATTATTATTATATTTTTAATCTGATAAAAAATCTATATCGGATCGGTTATTGGTTTTATATCGGTATATTCGAATACCGGATATCGGAAAAAAGTCATATCGGCTCACCACTAAATTAATAGGTATTATTCGTTCACACCGTTTCCGAACCAAGTGTTTAAACCATCGCGTTTTGTTATACACAAAAAAAAAAGTTTGGAACGTATAGGACATATATCATTGTATACATAATAATATCAAGTTATTTGAATTTATAACTCTAAAGCAACGGCAAAACATTGTCCACGAAATACGAATCTGAGCGAAACAACGGCGGTTATACGTGTTTCGAAACGTCGTGATGTTTACGATATTTTCGTCAAAATTTCATCTTAAAACGCGTGTAAAAGAAAAAACCTACATTACACTCGTACATTACGCGCATCTCTTATGCAACTTACCTAACGTTAGCGACAATGATAACGCGTCTATATACGCACTTATCATATAAAAAAAAGTGGATTTTTATTGAAATTTGGTCTTCCCTTGGATTATTTTTAATTTGATTTCTTTTCCGAGTACCTGTTTACCAATTTCAACCAGTGTGACGGGCTGTCTTGTCTATTTACCACGGAATTCAATCGACTCTTGATTTACTTTCTGTATTGTCTTTGTATAAGTCACAAATCACAGTCAAATACATGAGTTTAATAATTCGGCAATTCACAACAATTAAACGCGTAGCACTCGGTTTTTTTCCCTTGGATTGTTTTATTCCGTTACAACCACTCAAATACCGAGAACGGTTGACGTCCTCTTCTCAACGAAATCGCTATTTAGAGTGGGTACCTAGCAAATATTTTAATGTATTTTTATAATATCATCGTTTTAGTTTAGGTTAGGTTTTAAAACACGTATAATATGCGTATAAACATTATATTTCAACGGTATTCAATCGTACAATAATTATTGTAATCACGTAGGTACTATAAAAAAATCAAAATTTATTACATACGGCGACAACAATAATTATCGACGTGAGAGTATTTAGACAGGCACGAAAAATACCTTTTGGAATTGTCCTCCAACGTATACTTTATTATACGTTATACAGTTGGCGGTTCCGAAAAACGATCCCAAGGGCATTGGACGAGAAAAAAAAAAATCAAATCGAACAAAGGACTACTGGCCAACAATTTTACCTCGGTTTTTTTTTTTTGACAGCCTACCTATACCTATTATACGATACGGACGGACGAAAATATATTTTATCCGCGTAGAATGTTTCCATCAACGAGAGATATATTATAATATTATCTTGTACCTTACGTTTCAGCACAACCGATTTGCGTGATGTTAGTGTTAATATTATAGCGCGTTATCGGATTTAAAACGCAGAAAAAAAAAACATTATCTCCAGTTTCCGCACGTTGGTTTTTTGTTAGATATTTAAATTTTTAAGCGAGATACAAGAACAGGCCAAATATCACGGTTCGAAAAACGCTCGTATCTCGGTTAAAAATATTTAAAATATATATAATCCACCTGCTTATACGGAATAGTCACTATAAGTTAATATTTCAAATATCGATCCAAGTGTTTCAGAGAAAATGCGTAAGACTTGTTCGTTCAACAACGTACAAGACGTGGCCTCCAAGTGCCGAGATTTCGCGTAGATATTACGTTTTTTTTTCTCACATTTAAAAAATGTTTATCCCGAGTGTTTTCCACATCAGTTCAGAAATGAAACGAAACGTACATATAATAATGTGGCGCGTTCACACGATGAAATTGTGCATTTCGTGAAATGGAAACAGTTTTTTTTTTTACTCGTTGAAATATTTAACGATTCCATCAAGTGGGATATCTTTAAACGAAATAGATACCAACATTTTGATATCGTGTAAATTTGTTTTCGCCAAATGGCCATTCACTTGGCGAGACAAAATAATTAGTCTTTATAGATATTATTTAGAAAAATGCGAAATATGTTATTATTTCAATATAAAGATAGGTAATTTTCGTTTCATTGGTCACGTTTTTAATTCAATTTCTGTCTACCAGAATAGGTATGTAGAAAATGTGTATCAAAAGTATATATAGAAATAAAATTATGTCTAATGGCCGAATATTTTGTTTTGCCTAGTTTTCCAAAATAATATCTACAAAAAAGACGGAACATTTCGTTTTATACGGAGTGGATGCTGGCCATTTTGATGAAAACAACAATTAAACGGTACACAATTTTAGTATCTGTTTCGTTAAAAGATAATGAATTTTTTATTCTAAATATTTCATCGAATGGACAAAAATAGTTCCCGTTTCACGAAATGCACTATTCCATCAAGCGAACACGGCATACGTATTCGTTTTGTCTATAGTTTTATCGTTTGCGAAAAACGTTGTACGTACAACGTACTTATCTATACGAACAATATAATAATTACGTTTATTAATGAGAACGTGTCGTTTTAACATGTTGTATTCACACTGCGAGCACGTACCACCGTCGCGTTTCGCGAGTTGTTTATGAAATCTGCAACTCGTATTCGGAGGTCGGTTAAATATAAATATAGGTGGACACGTAATGCATATCGGAAGAATTTAAAAACGATAAAAAACAAAAGTTGGAAGGTATAGATTCGCCAGAATGTTTTGTAAATTTTATCATAACTGAAAAGGCTCACATGAGTGTTCGGCAAAAATTTCGGCGGCCTGCGAAATTGTAATATTAATAACCGATATTAACACAAAATCTGCGAAAATAACGAAATCGTTAACGCCCCGTAAACTTTCCCGTCCGGTTTTTTCGCAATTATTATGAAAATTTAAAAAAAAAATGCCTACCAATGCACCGAAAGATCCAAAGTGTAATAAAAAAAAAAGGCTGCACTTGTCATTTTTTTTTCATTTTTAGAGCGAGCAAGATTGTCGATAGAAAAAAGATTTCCGCTCGTGCACTCAAGACATACGTAATTTCTAGAGGTATTCAGTGATATGTGAAAACTTTACTGTTATAATGGTATCCGATAAGGTAACAAATAGGTATAAGTACGTTCAAATTAGTGCTGAGCAATACGTTCACTAATCCGGCATCCGGAATCGGATTCAATCCATTTAATTCGGATTCTCGGATCCAATCCATAGATCTCGATTTTAGATCCAATCCGGCTGCACTGTTTTTGAGAAAATCAGCTATCATAATATCTGTACATTGTACTGATATTATTGTATCTTAATAGTCTAAGCACTTGATGGATACGATTTCAGACTTCAACGGTATCTAACGCATTATCTACCATACTTGAAACTAGTATTTGTTATTATTATTATTATTATTATATACTTGTTTTAAACATATCTTATTGTAACCCAATCCATACATCCGGATTAAACGGATTGTAACGTTTGTTTCAATTCGGATCGAACCGGATTTGGTGCTCAGCACTAATACGATCCGGCGAACACGCAATACCCGCGTTGGGAAATCCGTCGAAACTTCATACTACAATAACATAGAACACGCCGTTATAATTGCATCTGCGGTTAAAAATAACGAGGGCACTCGTTTGTGCTAGTGTGAGTAATAATAATTATTGTACGTGTGTGCGGAGCTGGAGAGCTCGGCAAAACGGAGAGAGGATATCAATCAGAACCGTCGACACACGATGTGTAATTTTTATTTCCACAGTCGCGAAATTCGTCCGTAGGTCGCCGTACGCGGGATTCATTTCAAACATTTTCCCCTAACGCTCAAAAGATCTCCCCCTCCTCCAACCCGACGATAACAGAGCTCCGTCATCACCGGAGTCGAATCGTATTGGCGCCTATTTATTTATTTTTTTTTCGCGTTGTACAGATTAATATCCTTTGCGAATCGATTTTTTTTTAAATTTATTAATATTCGTTAATTATTCGTAATCGGCATCTACGCAGCATATGGGGTATAAGACTATAATTATTATTACTGATAGACAACCAATTATACGTTAAGAGTACTCGGGAAAAGAAACAAAAAACATGCCCAATAAAAACGAACGGATTAAAAAACAAAAAATAATAAAATCGATTTTCCGGGCTTCGGTTGTCGCAACAGACACGTGTATTATACAAATTGATCACAATTTGATGTTACAGCGGCGAATTTCTCCTACAAATATACAAAATATTGAAAAATGTATAATACAAAAGTTGTTTGATTTATAAACGTCTAAAATAATTTTTGTACATATTTCTTTTAGCCGTCGGGGGTAAACGATTATTGAAATTCAAACCGGAACCGGAACATAAAAAATGTCATATGGATTGAGTTTAAATAAATTTCCGTCGACGGGACATTGCGCTTTTTAATTTAGTTAGGGGGAAGAGTAGCGGATCACTGCGCACTGGCGTGGCGAAATATATTTAAACTAAAACTCGATCTGTATATTATGCATGACATTTTGAACACGGGTTCCCGTTTGAAGTTTCAAAAGTTTACCCCGAAAACGGACGGTGTATAAAAAAGAAACGTATACGAATTATATATTTTTAGACGTTTACGAAACGAAAAACTCGCGTTGTACGTTCTTCTCGATTCCGTATAGTATCTACAGGAGAAAATCGCCGTAACGCAAAATTCTGATCGGCCTGTATACATTTTTTAAACTTCGACATTTTCGTCGGCACTGCACCGCGACCGGACGCGCGTTTTTACACCGCAACAGGCTGCCGCGGCCGGACGACGGAGCGACTTTCTCCCGACGGCGCCGTACAGTACAATTAATATAATATCGAGAACACCATAGAAAGGGCATCGGCGAACGTCGGGTTTTTTTCTTTCGCCGTCCTCGAGAAAGGCGAATCGCCGCCGGTGCCCGCACGCTAACGCGTCGAGAGGACGGGCTACACCGCGCGCTATTTCGTCGTCTCTGTCTTGCAAACGCCACGAGAATTTATAAGCATGGAGCAAAACCGCTTGCGCGGGTCTGACGTTTCGATACACGACCGCGTTTCAGTTCAAGTGTCACCCGTGTAATATTAACGGACGCCTCTTTTTTTAACGACATTTTATTGAAAATATACCAGTTTCTGTAGGGGTGGGAAGGAGTCCAGACCACCTGGACTCCCCTCCCACCGTAAATCCACCGCTGGCGCGCACGCACACGCGGATAATGTTAATGTTGTTGCCGCTAAGAAGTATTATGATAGCTGATCAAAAGGCCCGCGGATACGACAAAATGCGCCTGCGTGACTCGCTCTTGACGGGTACAATCGGCACCGAGTCCCGCGAAACGAGCGCGATTCGTTTACAATAGTGATCGGCGATAAAAACGGACGAGTCAATACAAATCGTCAAACGTATTTTACTACTAAAAAATTTACAAATATAAGTGGGTGGCTAATTGCAGGCTGCTGACCCCGATCAAATAACTTCCGTCGTACGGCTATGTATTTGCAAAGGCGCGCGCGTTTTTTTCTGGGGGGGGGCGGCTAAATGTATTACTTTTAAATAGTAATAGTATTCGAACAATCATTGTGCGAAGAATATTCAAATGGGAAAAGAGATGTACCAAATTTTTTTTATCAACCATAGCATGTAACATAGGTAGTGTGCGATATTCATGATTTATTATTACCGATTTTCATTGAGATTTATACGTAAAACGCATTTAACGTTTCGCCTCGTCGTGAATATTTTACCGTTGTCGGTTTTTTCCCCATAGATTCGTTTACACTACGTCACCTGGGTACATATTATACAATACCTACGGGGACCGACCGAAGAATATTACATTTCATAAAACAATTAACTATTGTTATTATTATTACAGTAGTACCTTGGCACTTTTCTTCGCATATCTTGACGTCGTAGTTGTTGGACGTCTGGTTGCAGTACGACAGGCACGGGTAGCACTGCAAGTCGTGTTCCAAGCACGTGTAGTACTCGGGACACACTTTTTCGCCGCAAACCTTTTTCAGCGTCAGCCCCGGCATGATATCGGCGACTGTACCGAGTCTGTTACAGACATATAAAAAACAAAAAAAAATCGAAATGGTAAAATGCATTTTTAAGCGACAAAAAAACAAATGCGAAACGACGCGCCGAAGAATCACTGGAATGTAATACGAGTCTTTTTTTTTTTTTTTTCGGCGTACCGTACCTATTCAACCGGTTTTCATAAGTTGTTAGTTTATTTTTTTTTTTCACTTCATAATGTATTTGGAGAAAAAAATAATAATGCGCGCAAAAAACCGACGAAAAAACACGTACTACGGAATAAAAAAAAAAAATAATAACTCACCCGCTACTGGAGCTGGATTAACGACGACTAGTGCGTCTGCGGTGGCGGCGATGCGATTATGACGTTAACGTAGCACGGCGGTGACAGTATGGGCAGGCACTACGATTGCGGCGGCGTCGTGGTCGTTGCCGCAGTAACCCGTCGGACGGAACTTGCCGCCGAAGACCGGACCGGACCATTTACGCGCCGGCGCGATCCGAAAACACGACAACAACAACAACAACAACACCAGCGACTGAAACGATCCGACGACGACGACGACGACACCCTACACTGCGGGTACCTACCTGCCCGTTTACCTGATGGAGAGTGTAGAGGAATGCGTTTCGCGTGCGTGTACACCGGGAGTCCTCCCGCGCACCGCCTCCGAGCGCTGCGTACCGCCAGACCCCGGAGGAGGTGGCGCGGCAGGTATACACGCACGCGACGGCGGCGGCGGAGTGACTCACCTTATTTTCCGAGTCAACATTGTTGTTACAGTAATATAGGTACCACGCGTCTCCGCGCTCCGCCGCCCGTCTGTTCCCTCCCCTCGCGGCCGGTACCTGTCCGCGATGACACACCTGTAGACCGAAGACCGGTTTCGGGTTTGACGGCCGTCCGATGTTGCCAAGCGGCGCGGCCGTTTCTCTTGTCGTCATTCGTTACACGCATATAGGTACTAATATTTTGTATACTTTTTCCACCGCTGGATCCACGCGCGCACACACACACACACACTGTTATTACACCGGGGTACATCGGAGTGCACCTGGGCGTGTATTATACGCTTAAATACCGTCGCGAGAAAAACCGTTTTGCACCGAAACCAACCGTTTTCGACATAAACTTGCCCCGATTATCGTATGTTTTGACGGTTGAAATACCGACGTTGTCATGGCGATCTCGTCGACAGCTCACCGCCGAATGTTTAATAACAATTATAGCATTTGTCGGTTTCGACGGCACACGCCGACCTGCAATTATTTGTACGGTCAAATTCCTAAACGGGCTACTCGTCTCGCACTTACGCGGAGCGTTTCCGTCAAGTTATTGCAATATCGGAAGGCTAATAACGGTCTGATCCAAGTATCCACCGAACCGAACGGAAATTCCTAGTTTTAAGGCGGTACATGAAACACGTTCGGCGCGTTTTCATTAACCGAAAATATGTTTTCGAGAAAAAACCCCCCCGCGTCTTAGTACAGCACGATATAATAACGACTTCGCTGCGCTCAGTATTTACAAGTAATCAACAACTAGAATATGCGGGTGGAAAATATTTGTAGGTATTTATCATTTAAGAGACTTGTATAGTGAATCGGATTGCTACTGAACGCAAGTATGCCCCTGTGGGAGGGCAGGGGTGAATTGGGTGATCGACCCCTCTCCAATCATAAGCTTTATAATGTTTCATATTGCATACAATATCTAATAGCTATAATTCGTTGATCTTAATTGAAAAAAAAAAAATCGTCGTTCAATACATTTTAACATTCTCTTTAGATTGGTTTTACATTCCGTGCGTAACGAGGGAGATATTGGTTTTACTAAGATGTTTATTTTTTTTCTTCCTTTCTTTGTTCTAGTCTGTGGACACGTTTTTTTTTTTTTAGTAAACTTCCTCTGATTTTTACTTGTAGCAACTTTTCTGAAAGTAAATTTTATCTACTTGGTTTAATACATAGGTAATTTTTTGATTTTCGAAGCGGCATTTAATCAAATAAAAACGATTAACCGGGAAAAAAAATACGATTTTTTCACGATTTCGTTATTTTAAATAAGAACCTTCTATGTTTTCTAGCACAAATATGGCTCCAATTGAAAAACAATAAGAAACCTATAAATGTACTTTAAATTTCCCCTTTACTACCTTCCCAACTTCTCACCTACAACTGTGTCCCACCCACGTGTGAAGTATGTAATTCTGAGCGGAGCGAGTAAACCAATACTGGTTTTTCAATGATGTTTATGTTTATTTTTTTTGCCGTGAACAACTTTTCTACCGACAATTTTGTTCCGATTTTCAATTATAGCACTTTTTCTAAAAGGAAATCAGACTGGGAGAGGTATTTTAGAAGATCACTTTTCGATTTTTAAAGTAGTAACCACTATAACGGATGATTTAAAGTTATAATATTATTTTAAAATATGCATTCATGAAGTTTAAAACAAAAATAAATGCATTTATGCAGTATTCGTTTTTAGATTTTGGATTTCTGGATTCCACAAAATCGTAAAATATACAATTATCTGGTAGAAAACGTCATCCGCGTTTTTATAAAATAATGAAATCGTAAAATTGCACGTTTTCCCACGTTTTATCCCACTTGAATGTTTTTATTTAAAAAATGGCGTCGAAAATCAAAAACTGACTTCTTTAAAATACCATCTAGAAAACTTGAGCTTTCAGAAAAATTGCTACACGTAAAGTTTACTAGAAAAAAACGTGTCCGCAGACTAAAACAAAGTAAGAAAAAAAATAATAAACATCTTAGTAAAACCAATATCTCCCTCGCTACGATCGAAATCTAAAACAACATTAGTCAGTAAACATATCAAAACAATATTTATTATATTTGCTGAGAATTTTTTATTTCACATGAAAAAAATGATGGTATCACAAAATCAATCAAAAAAAGGCCGTAATATTTACTAATACATTTCGTAAATTTTTCTGTTTTATCCCATTTATTGAGAAAACTCCTGGGAAAATAAAAAAACGACCTCTTTAAAGTGACACTCAGGTCATATTTCCTTTTAGAAAATGTGCTATAACTAAAATTTGGAGCAAAATTGCTACTAGAAAAGTTTTCACAGAAAAAAAAAATGCACGGGAAATCCTCCTCACCAACTACATAAAAGCACAGCAATAAGGTTGGTCTCTTGTTGTTTTTCTGTTGTTGGTAGAAAACATAAGTCGTACAAATTTAAAATAAAGGAATAAAATTGTGAATTCGTTACGCCGTAAATATTTGTCCGCTTATCTCTATGTTTTTCTCAATAATTATGAAAACCACCCGGAAAATAAAAAAAATTACTTATTTTAAGTACCAAATAAATGAAATTTCCTTTCAGAAAAGGTGCTTGACACATCTAAGCAGGATTCTTGGTAGAAATTTTATACATAGTATAAAGAAAAACATACATCATTGTAAAACCAAAACAGTCCTTACTACGCTCCGAAAATCTAAAAAAAAAAAAAAAAAATTCTAATAATGAATCGTACTATATGTAGTCATATAGGGAATGAAAACTAATGAAAATGTTAGTGAAAAAAGAATACAATCTAGCCATAAACAGTGCATTGAAATTTCATTGATCATGTAATTCGTTGAACTATTGATATAAGTTCCAAATTAATGATAAGAATAAAATTATAGTGATATGTTTTAGATTCTGAATGGAGCGAGGAATATATTGATTTTACAATGTTAATTTTTTTTTATCTAAACAAATTTTCTACCAGAAATTTTTCTCCGATTTACAAGTTTAACTTTTTCTGATAGGAAATCTGACTGAGGTGATATTTTAAGGAGATTATTTTTTGATTTACCCACAAGTTTCCCCAATCAATAGAAAAACATAGGAAAACGGGAAAATATATACAATATTAAACAAATATTATTAAAGAAAATGTGCATGTTTAATTATTTTACCATAATATGATATATATTTTGTTGACAAAGCAACACTATCAACCGAAATTCGATCAGAATCGTTTTTTTGTTAGCATGGTCATAACAGTTATAACGGTTGATAACAGATATACATTAAATTTTCCTTCCACTAGCTTTCCAACTTCTCACCCATAACAGTGGCTGTACCCATTCCCATTAGGATAGTTTTTTTTTTAAATATTGTATTATTAGAATAAATAAATAGATTTTTTTGGGGATGCTTTTGTCGTCCCTTAATGTACGCATTATAAGTAAAAAGACTTCCTAAGATAATGGAGACGAATGCAGTCACTGTAATAGATAATTTAATGTATATCTGTAAGTAACGATAAACAATTGCTAACGAAAAAACGATTCTGAGTGTAGTTCAGTTGATAGTGATGCTTTTTCTACAATATATATGTGATATTATGGTAAAATAAGTAAATAGGCATTATATATTTTCTTTAATAATATTTGTTTAATACTGTATTGATTTTTCTGTTTTCCAATATTTTTTCCTGGATTATCACATTTGCTAAGAAAACTCTAAGAAAAATCGAAAAATTACTTCCCTAAAGTACTTTATACTCGTAAATAAATATATTAAATAAAATATAAATAAAAAATGAACATATAGAAATAAAAAAAAAAATCCTAGGATAATGGAGACTGGTGCAGCTATTGTTATAGGTAATTTAATGTATATCTGTAAGCAACGATAAACTATTGCTAACGAAAAAATGATTTTTTGCTGAGTTCAGTTGATAGTGATACTTTTTCAGCAATATATCTGTCATATTATGGTAAAAAAATTAAATAGGCATATTTTTTTTAATAAAAATTGTTTAATATTGTACCAATTTTTCCATTTTTTCCCCCGATTTTTCCCATTTATTGGTAATTTATCGAAAAATTACCTTCTTAAAGTATCTTCCCAGTCAGATTTACTTTCAGAAAAAGTGCTATAATTGTAAATCGGAGCAAAATTGCTAGTAGAAAAGTACACAGAAAAAAAAGGCTATATTTTTTACTAATACTTACATTTCATACATTTGCCCTTTTTCTGACCCGGTTTTTCCCAGTTATTATGAAAACCAATTGAAAAATCATAAAAATAACCTCTTTAAACCAAGGAGATAAAATTTCCTTTTGGAAAATAAGCTACACTTGATACACGGGAGCAAGATTTCTAGTAGAAAAGTTTGCACAACAAATCGAGGGATATTTTTCGATTAAAATCGTCGGAGCGAGCGATAGCTAGGTCTCTAGGTACACTTAAAATGCATTTATTTTTTCCCTATTTAGGCAAAAGGGAAAAAAAGTTCAAACAATTTCTTTTCAAACCTCAGTTTTGAGAACCCGTGATCTCTAATATAAACATGCATAATCTGCATAATATCTAAACTTCAAAAAGCTATAATTTTGAAACTTGGCCAGTCCACTTAATTCTGACTTTAAAATCTTTCTTTAATTGGCAATATACATATATTCGAAAAATTAGATTTGTTCCACATTATTTTTTACTCAAACAATTTTCGTTAAAATGTAGTATCAAAATTCTTAAAAACAAATACTACATTAGGCTCAATTTTTTTTTTTATCACAAAATAAGATTTAATTAACCTCCTGTTAAATTTTCAAGCATTTATATTACATTTTGAAGCATTTCTGTTCAAGTCTAACAATTTTACCATAGAGTACCTACTGAATAAAAATTACGTACAAAACTCGCAAAATTTAAATGTCTATAAATAGCTCAAAAATTGCTTAAATTTTTTGAAAATTTTACCACGTCTAGAAAAAGGCAAATATAAATTTTCTGTCAAAATTTTAAGTCTATATGAATATTTTTAACTGAATTATAACAAATAACAAAATTAATAAAATAATAAAAGCATCAATTTCATACATTTCCAGTTTTTCTTACCTTTTAGCCTGGTTTTTCCCAGATATTATGAAAACCGCTTGGAAAATTAAAATATTACCTCACACAATACCCTCTGGATAACATTCCCTTTCAGAAATGGAACTGCATGTATTTATCTGAGCAAGATTTATAATCGAATTTTTGTACATAAGATTAAAAAAAATAATTAAATAAATAAACAACTTAGTAAAACCAATACATTCTTCGCTACACTCAGAATCTAAAATATAGCCAGTTTTTTTTTTGTAATTAAATTACATTACTTTTGAGTTGAAAAAGTAACTTCATTACAATAAAAGTTAGTTTTTTTCCTTTGAAATATTACTGGACTATAATAAATATGTTATCAATATGACCATAGTAAAATACATTACAATATAAGTCATTAACTAATAATGACAACCAACAATATAAAAATATTTAATATTACCTTAATATTATGTATAATATAAACAATGGATTAAAATTTATTTAAATTTCTAATTATATAAATATATGATAATATGTTGTCTAAATTTTAAATAACATGACATAGTACCAATAAAACAAGAATTTTTAATACGCCATAACATGCATAACTTAAAACTTTATTACCTATTATTATTGTTTGGTATTTTTTAATTTTTTTTCAGAAAAAAATCAATTTTTATGTTTACATCAAATTAAATAACTCTAGAAGCCCATAACTCTTATTATGAAAAATAAAATATTTGATATTATCTTAATATTATGTACAATATAAACGATGGATTTTTTTTATACAAACCATAATTTTTAAAACTAAATCATAGTATCATATTATATGCAACTTGTTTAAAAATATTCACTGAATATTTTCATACATTTTAAATAGGACTAAAAGTTTTTGAGTAATTGGAACATCATATATGTTTAGATACCTTTGTAATTAGGTAGGTATACCTAAGTTATTTTATAAAACAAATATTTTAAACCCATGGAAAATTTGTATTTATTGTAGTTGGTAATCAACCAGTTGTGTAACTGCCAAATAATGTTGATACAAATATTTATAATCAACCAATAAAATAAAACATAACAGTAAGTATAATTAATTATTAAATTAAAACTAATATGAACTGAATTTATTTCTATTATTTCTAAATGTATAATAATTTTAATGTCGCTTGTTGCATGTATTATTCTATATTTAACTATTCATACAAAAATTACAATCTATAAGTTCAATATATAAATGGAGTATTAATAAAAATAAATTTTGATATTGAAATTTTTGACTTTCGTTAACTTGTTCATGAGATATTCCACTTTTCAGTTTAGGCAGGGAGAGAGTAGAGGAGTATTTTTTGTGTGGTAGCATAGCGTGCCAATAATACTCTACTACTACCCCCCTCCCAAATAAAACTTATAAGTGGAATATCTCGTGAACCAGTTGATAAAAATCAAAATTCAACACTAATGTATATTTAAACTAATACTTCATTTATAAATTCATTTTTAAATATAGATTACAATTCAAAAATA